>JABWIB010007358.1:6718-23261 GCA_016617825.1 Platyplectrum ornatum
GATTCAGACAGTTGCACATGTTATGTTTGGGTGTTTGGGCGTAACTACCACTATAGCATCCATAGCAGCAGCTATAGGACCTGCAGCCCTAGGGGGCCCGCCAGCCCCATTGCCGGATTACCCAGGCTATGGTCCAGAGCTTCTGGGAACAGGATCCCTTAAATGGACCCACAGCCCGATTGTTCTTATTGTTTTTTATGTATTTTATTGCAGTTTGGGGCCCCATGTTTGTATATATTCTATAGCAGTTTGGATCCCCATTATATATATATATATATATATATATATATATATACATACATTTTTTTTATTAATATTTGTTTTACTTTGAAAAGGGGGGCCCTGTTAAAAGGTTTGCTATGGGGCCCAGCCTTTTTTAGTTACGCCCCTGGTTTTTGGTATTTTGGATATCGTGCATATGCAGGGAGAACATTCCTGTAGTGCAAGGAGACACCTGAATTTTAGTGCCTACGTTAAGTCTTCAGCATCGTCCTTATTTAAAATGAAGGAGGTGCAGAGCTCTGGATAGTATGTAAGGGCTGGACCCATAACTTCTTANATTATTTAAATATTTCCCNTTCCCAGTTTAANGGCNCATCCTATCCTTCTCGAGTATTTTAAAATGTTGTCATTTTCAAAATGCAATATATTTGACACCTCTCTCAGGAGCTCTCAAACAGTGGTACGCATGCTACTGGTGGTGCACAAACCACTGTCTGGTGGTATGCAGCGTCACTGAGAATGTTTGTAGTTACATACAGCTATTAGAATTACAGCATTTATGGCGNTTCTATCGTGAAGGATTTATACTTGAAGCATGCTAATCACTATCCCTATCCCGCCATGCTTCCTGTAACTCCGAAAGCTGCAGTTCCAAAAGTAACAGCTAGGTGGCGTATCAATGTGGAAGATAACCATTGTCAATGCAGCCGTTTAACACATTTCGCGTAATATATATTTTACAAACATTTTCACATCTNTATTTGTATTTTACCCATGAGAAATACTTGTGGTAACTGGAAAATGACACAAAAAGTTTGAGAACATCTTTTCTATATAATAATTCTAGTCCAGATCCAGACTTCAGAGCTCTCTTAACTTAGGTGCTTCCCTCTCACATTCAGAATTAAAGCCACTTATGTTTTCACAACCCGACGATGACTTCTTTGAATGCTGTATATACAGAAGGGTCCCTTAGACAAATGTAAACCGTAAAATGTACATACCTCCCTTGTTCACCATGGATAACTGGCAGATAGGTGACAAGATGATTGTAAGGAATATCGGTCCGTTGCAATGTGTAAGCTCCAGGTTCTGACCCGTTCTGAGTTTATTGTGGATGGATAAACAGTGAGTTTGATGGTTCCAAAGAATAATTTAGTAAATGTGTGTCTGCATGTTGATCAGGGATGCAGCTAGAATGTCTGAGGTCTCATCACTTTGTATTACAGGGAGCAGCGCAGGACATGATGAATGTCATTCTTTATTTGAAATTCTTAGAGTTGCTCCCAGTGTAGATGGTTTGCTTTGAAGATGCTTTGAGGAATTCCGCAGTGAGATATTTTCTATCTAATTTGATTTATTTTCTAGTAGACAGAACGGCTGAATTTCTCAGCTGAGGGCTGGGGAAAGCTGGTGTCATACATTACTGTTCACTGAAGACCATCAAATCCATTTCATTTGTGACAGACCTGGAATTAAACTTTGTTCTCCAGAGATGTGATGTCCATGGTTAATCGTACGTGGTTCTTCTATACACTATATTCTTCATTTTGTTCTTATGTCCTAAATCTCTTCAATTGGCGTTTTATGGCAAGGACAAAAAAATTCCACTTTGGCCCAAATGCANTGGATCATTTAATTTCCTCGATATCAATAAATTATCTCCAACAAATTCAATANTAGCAATAGCATTGTCTGAGCTACAGTTTATAGATAGATGATATAGTAGCTATTCCTACATCTCCGCATGTCCAGTTATTTTGTATTATATTGGATATTTTTTTTTATTGCTGTTTGTTTTTGATGTTGATAGCGGTTAATTCCCACTAGAGCCAACTCAGAGATGCGTAAGACATTTCTTTGCGTGATTTTCTACTGCACATGCTCAGAAATAAAGAACCAACAAATCACAGCGCAACTTGAGCGTTCATGGCGTGCATTGTGAGGAGCGTGTTTTGGATGAGATGGGGTGGAGGGACGTAGTCAATGTATTGTAATGTCTCAAGCAAGGGCCACTGATCCAGACCCGAGTCTTAAGTGNAGCCTGTTTCCAAATCTTGCGCTAGGACTTTGCTAGGACATTACATCCTTACTTAAGTCTAGTTTCTCTGGGTTCCGATCTATAATGATTACTTCTAAGCCTAGGATGCAAAAATAATCCAATTTAGCGAAGACTGGATCCAGGCCCTCATTTATAGGAACCTGGATCTGAATTCCTTCTGCCATATGAGTTTCAAACACACCGTCATGAGAAGTCTAAAACCAATCCTGGGTTACCAATAGCATAACAGCACAAAAAAGTGCAATACTTCCCATGGTCACATGCAATGTGAGGAAAGCAATCCCATTGTCGTGTTACATTCACGGATAATACTGCGTGAATATGACTGCAGACACATACTGGATGGCTTTATACATAGACGCTAATTGAGAAATGAGCTGCAGAGCGACATCTCTTAACGCATTCTCTTCGCACATTTCCATTTTGCTCCCTGGCAGTTCTACCTGGTTTGGGCAACTTGCAGATTTCTCTGGATCATCCCCAATGTGTCAGACTAATGCGTCCTAATATATATCAGCGAAGCTGCCAGAAATGAATTTGGCTTTAAAACCACCTTTTCTTCAACTACGAATGTTATTTCAATCACTCCTAGCGATTCTTTATAAAAGGTTTCTTTCTGGAACAATTATGTTATATGTGACAATCGCACAATTGCTGTGTTTCTGTGTTAATGTCCGGGTTGTGTTTATTTATATTGTTTAGGGTTTGTCTGTTTTCTCTTTTTTCTTGGGAGAGAAAATAAAGATAGAAATGAGCTTTGAAGCACTTCAATAATCTGTCCCTGGTCTTTTAGGAAATAGTAACTGTGTATATCTTTCCTCTGTGCACATGAAAGGAGNCGGTGTCTGTAGAAATGGAAATACGATGCGTTTCATACAAGGNTTCGAGTCGGAAGGTTTGTTTCTTCTTGTAACATTAAAATGACTTTTTTAGCGGCTGTCATTTCTTTTCTTGAGTTATTTATTTTCGATACATCCTACATAGTTTATGGAAGTGATTTACTTCCGGGGATTGTTTATTTCACAGTTGTGTTAATACTGGTTAATGTATATATTTATACTCATATATTCTTCAATGTACAGGGCTAAACTAAAGAAAAGGCTTACCCAGAGCCAAATGTAGTTGTAAGAACTTATTTCACCAGCGTAGGTCTTGTAGGTCTTTACTTGATTAAATAGACTTTTCTATTGGTGTTCAGTTGCAAAACTTTCAATTGTATTGTGTCCATTTTCCCACAATGCATTACTCAAACTGGTACAAGCCTTCATGTGAATCAATCAGGCTCCAGCATCCAGACATGAAAGGAAGTTGTTGTTGTTGAAGTTAGGATTGAACGCAAACTCTACCCTTCCAATTGACATTACGGTACGCCGCCACACTTTGCCTTTGGCATCCGCTCCATTATGGATTCTGGATCCNATCCAACGATACTGAAGACAGAGAGGTGGGTCTTAAGTCCCGACTGGGCGTTCCCTCGTAGTCAGTTTATAGTGAAGGTCTTCCTGGACCCAACCATGCATCAATGCGCTGAAACTGAAGGCGATTCATTATGTTTATCAATGCGAATGATTACACCCAGTGCTAATCTGCATCTAACACATTGTCCTAAATTGTCTATATTTATAACTTCTAGGGATCCCAAATACAATGTGTGATAAAAAAATAACAAGTTTGCAGCCTACAAGTCACCTCCCGCAATGAATCTTCTCATATCCCGGTTTAGGCAGGAGTTCATTGGTATTATTAATCAGTGATGTTTAATGTCACGTCATATTATGTATTCTCAGTTATATATCACTTATTATATACAGTAACTGGAAAGCGACATTTGCATAAGTTAATTAATTCCGCTATTAAAATACTGATCTACAGGTCAGCCTCGCGTCTCAATGTTACCGCGGGCCGCCAGCTTAGACGTGGATTACATTTTGACGTTCACTGATTTTACACGCTATAGGTTTATTCACACTGCAGCGTTTAATTGCTGGATCAGAAGTGATTCCTTAACTTTTATGTGAGGACTGTCATTGATAAATAGCAGAATGACACCGAGGTAATGCGCTTGAGTGATCCCTGTAATTTGGCAGATTTTATTTATGACCCNCAAGAGAAAGTTATATGACAGAAATTATTCGGAATATACTCAACGCTCTTAGCCCCTTGCTGTGCTAAAGTCTGGCTTATATGCATTTTATAGAGTTTGACGTGTTACCAAAATTTGCACCAAGGGCATAGGCAAACGCAGGGGATTTCTGGTTGCCCAGAAACCCCCCTTAGTGTAGCTGTATTATATGCAGGTTATATTAAGTATTAGNAGCTGGCACATTGTATAGAGTAAATTAGAGCCAGCATATTTTATTATTTGGGGTCAGGGGTTTATCATTTATATATAACGCATTGTTGCCGACTTTCCCAGATTTCGGCATTGGAGCTGAAATCCCTGGAGAGTGAGGAACACACGTGTTACTAAGGTAGTAGTGTAGAGTTTGTTACTTCATTTCTTATTAACCCTATGAATCGTTAATTAGACAGTGGGCGGGGCTTCAGGCGATATTTGCATGAATTACACCCTCAAACCAGGTCTCCATGCTGGAACAACCAAAAAGTCGACAATCTTGATGTAATGTAGGTCGCGTACTTTGGGTTATATAGCCTAGGGNNGCCGGTCGAGCAGGGCGCCAGCAGAGGGGAAAAAAAGTAAAAGAAAAATAATAAAAATAAAATAATTAATACCCGGGATGGCGGACAGCACTACTCTGCTGCCCCTTCTCGGGGGTTTTAAAGCGACGTGACGTCAAAACATCACGTACCGACACGGTGTAATTTTCCGACAGGGGGCGCGTGCTAGGTCTGCCTAGGGCGCCCACAGACCTAGCGCTGGCCCCGCCGACAAGGCTGCTGGCAAAGTGTTAGTAGTTAATCTGCTTTTCAGAACTGAGATATCATGAACGTAATGTTACAAAAATATTTAACTAAAAGCAGAAACTTTCCCGGATAAACGAAACCGCGATAAGAAAAATAATAATGTTGCCAAAGAAAACCATTATCTCTCTCTCCTAAGTGCTCTCCTCTGCCTGGAGTTAGGTGCTGGGATGTCCCGCGTCCCAATGATGATTGAAATGTGAGGAGAGAAAGTGGTGTCACATTCGCCTGTGAAATCCTGTAACGCGGCTCAGGCCTCCGCAGAGATGGCTCTAAAGTTTCCATTGGAGAAAACATTAGAATCAAACAAGAAGATATTCGCATCCCAAGCAGCTCGCTCATTCACACTGAGATTATGATGTATTATTCATAGGTTTCAATCTGGGAGTTATTCCAGCACATAGCGCTGACTAGGGATAGACTTTATCAAGTGTTGGAAATATCAGCATGTATTATCTAATGAAATAAGAATACATTTTTTTCCAGTACATGTTTACAGAGAAGTACATTAGTCATAATGAACAAGCATTACAAGACCCCATACATGTTCAGTATACAAACTGCCAATGAAAAGAGAATAAAACAAANATTAATATCACGTAACATTAGACTTTTCAAATGGAAGAAAATCTTACCGAGTGTTAATGAAATATGCCTTTCACAGCGCCGCGGATTTAATTATTGGACTAGCAAACAAATGGAATTATTCCTTAAACCTGCCGCTAATTCTCCATGCATCCTCAGGAATTGCGCTTTTCCTTTATCTGCATCATTTATTTATTTTAACATTTATTCAAAATGCAAAAATATGGAGGACGAGTCAATGGCGGTAGAGGATGACGAAGATGCTTCTTCCTTGTTATGTAGCACAGGGCTTGGCGTGGGTATGGAAGAGGAAGGAACGTTTAGCGTAAAATAGTGGCTTCAGAATGACGGACAGCAGAACTTAATAGGGGAAATGTGCCGGTATACCATAGCAGTGTACAGGGCCACCATGATCACCTGGGCNNAGGACTCACAAAGTCCCTGTGACGCCAGGACGTTGTGACGTCAAAATGTCAGCACGGGAGGCCATCGTGCTTATTTAAACTCACTTAGGAGTCAATAATGGCGTCTAAGTGAGTTCAGGAAGGCCACTGACAGGGGTCTGTGCACCTGTATAAGGCGCCAAGACCCTGCCGGGGGTGGGGGGGCGGCCGGGCCCGGGACAGTAGACCTGTCCCTCCCTGATGGTGGCCCTGCCAGTGTATACCGCCAACATCAAGCACTGATGTAGCAAAAAGGGGTACAAAGGGGTAAGGGGGGGTAAGAGGGAAAACAAAACTCTTTACCGATAAATGATATCTCTACTGTTCAGCTAAATTTCCACCGAAGGTCATCAGGACATTAAACGTGTCTTCAGATCTGATCCCCCAGCAACCTTTGAAAACATATTCATGATCAGAAAGCTGCAATATCCACTTGCACTCCCATCACATGGATGAACTTTTAATACTCAGAACCTACCATTTACCCCATCTCCTGCCCAGGAATAGAGCGCCTGGCATGATGGTGTAGGCTTTGGTACTGGTTTCCAAAATGGGTAATAATAGACTCTGGGACNACAGTGCTCATCACCACACTAGACTATCCTGAGATATACACCAATGAAGTAGGGAGGGCACTATTGACAAACCAGATGATATACTGTCAGGACTGGATACTGGGAGTACTAGATAACAATAGACACTGAGAATACCACAAAGGTATAAGACAATACAGAATGGAAAGGATCTGATAGGATGGAAATAGACCCATACAATACCACGAAGTCACGAGTCAGAACAGGAGGACAAAACAGGAACGACAGAGAGGATGGGAAAGGTCTGGAACAAGAGAACTGGTTAACAATCAGAATAAAGCATACTAGGGTAACCAAGAGATGGGTATGGGTTAATGTGTCCCAACCATTTAAGTGAGCCTTAGACAGGTTGCCAAACATTGTGCTACTGTAGCTGCAGAACATCTTGTGTAGGAGTTTGCATATATGGTGAGTGTCTCAGCAGTTGAGACAATTGAATTTAGGCATCCATAGGCGATGTGCATCCCAGCTGCCAGGAAATACTGAATTCATAACATACATACCNGTGATTTCATGAAAGGTGTCACAAGTGTCATTCCAATAGAAAGTTTGGAATACATCATATATTTACTCAACTGCAGGAATGGAAAAGTGGAGATGTTTCCCGTAGCANCCNTTTCCGATTCTAACGCTCACTTTCCTATTACATATATGAGAAGGTCATATAGAATCTATTTNGTTGCTATGAGCAACACCTTTTTAATTCCTGCAGTTTAGTCTGTTATATTGAATCTTGTTGCGGAAATCCAGGAATGGAAATAAAATCTCCAAAATATCTTTTTCCATCACATTTCCAATGATATTTATTTTTACATGAAGAACCGTGAGATATAAATCCCTCAGTATCCAGCGATATCAGAACTCATTTGAGCGTAACATCACGGNGCCTCTAATATTTAAAGAATTATTATGGCTGAATAAGTATTCAGCACTTTCTTATAAGATAATGATACTGACATTAATGGGGGCAAAGCCACCATTTTCATTTGACGCTAAGAAGCATTTATTCTTCGCTAAATCCCAGAGAAGATCAGTGGAACAAACTGCTGTGTACCGTCAGAGCTGAAAGACACATAGAAGATCAAACGCGTAATATACAAGAACATCACACAGCTTATGAATAAGCCAGTTGGAGGGATAAGTATTGGATTTTTATACACTAATATGGATAAAAACAGCAGTTTTTTAAAACGACTACATTGTCATAAGAAGCTTATTGAGGGAAGTGGAAGAATGATACTGACGGATGAAACCTGTTGCTTCAAGATGAAAATGACGGAAGGATTAATGTTAATTTTAGGAGGAAAGACAGTAGGAGATTTTACTGAATTCCAAGGCAATTATTTGCCGCCAGCGAGCGGCATAAATGCTACAAGATTGAGAAATACAGGTGAGGCTGTAGAGAGGACGACCGCTGATATTCAGAAAAGGAGGCAGATTATCTTCGTGGTTACTACTGGGCGCATAAACACTGCCAGGCGATCAATGCCATTTATTGTGCAGATCAGTCTGTTTTTTTTATTTATCTAAATGTTTACGCAAAGTACACTTCAAAATATTCTCAGCAAATGGCGAATGTCATATTCTCATAGACAGTCGCATGATGATTGAAAAGGAAAACACATGTTTGTTTCATTTGTTGGCTGCAAATTTTGACAAATTTCTTCTATTCAAATGGAAGACAAACGTTGCATATTCCAGGGTCATTGCCGATGCAGAGGGGATACTGAACGACCACCCCGGTTTTGNATGGCGAGATAAATATGGAATTGGTTGTCACTTTGGAACGCTCAGACTCAGGCAACCCAGATGTTTTACATGTGTGTAATGCTGATGCACTACTATCCCTGACACCATCAAACCCCAACTCTCTGGGTGACTGCATGTGGTTGCCTATGAGTATTATAAGTCGTACAATCTGAAAGTTAAAAATTATTTATATTACATAAATCAGGGCTCTTCAGGGTGACTTCTCACACTAATATAATTGAANTATTACAAATCTCCATTGACTTCTGTTATATTCAGTTTTTTCATACCGTCACTTCTGAATGTCCATACCACCACTTTTAAATTTCCACTCCGACTACTGATATAAATGATATATAAATACAATATTTATATATATAATATTATAATATATATATATATATATATATATGTTCTGCTATAATAGATAAGAATTACTGTCACATGTCAAATCTTTTTGTAACACAATAACCGCACATTAAAGAGATGATACCAGTCAATGTTTCATCACACATGCATTCCGCATCCAAACGTTCTGTTTCAATGGTGGATACTTCATACAGCTTTCTCGTATCCAGAAATGACCTTAAATGTTGTATTTGTTTAATGCATTTAGCATGTTTTTATAGTGTCAAGATATCATTTAGCGCTTTAATATTTAACTCGAAATTTTCTGATCATTTAATGACTTTCAGTGTCCAGAAATCTTTCTGCCTTTGAATCAAAATCCTCATGAGGAAAAGACCAGTCAGACTTNTGCTCCTCATCTCAGAAATGCCAAAGGGGATTATTTAAAAGGAAAAAAAAAGCAGCAGCAGTACTCATTGACTTAAAATAGGACAGTGATGATTTCATGTTAAGATAGAATAAAAATAAAACANGTAACTGTCTTTTAGTTGACTGTCTATTATAAAGTAATAATAACGATTATATATCATTTTCATGTTTATGGTTTTTATATGAAGACATGGGATGATGTCGCTGCTGTTGCGCTGCAAACCCCATGCCGGTCAGAATAGAAGTCACACAAAAACAGAGACACAGAAACTAACCACCAGGCAGAGTTTCACCAGAGCCCCTGATGGTGGGGATGGACTTGGTTCTGCCAAACAGCAGGTCGTGGCCCTCTGACCTGGTGCAGTGATGTGGGACAGGGTTCAGGATCCATGGAGTGCAGCAAGCAGAGCAGGGGGAAGTACCAGGTAGGAGTGCACACACCAGGATACAATGACTGCAGAGAGGCTGGAACTGTACAATAATGATCCTTTTATGTAAGGAATCACTGGATGGACCGAGCAGCTGATATACTGAACAAAATACAGAGAGCTAGATAGGTACTGAACCTGACAGGGGAGCTGAAAGATGTGCATCTGAAGGAAGGTAAGTGCCTGCAAAGAAACTGAGACTGAAGTGAGGCGGGAGGGGAAGGTAAAGTAACAATGCAAAAGTCCAGGGATCGTGGCAGCTACATCTCCCAAAACTAAGGAAAAAAAATATTATAAAGTATATGTATAAAGTGGGTCTATTCACACCAGGGGGTATATTTACTAAGCGGCAAGATTGCAGTGAGATTNGAAAGTGTTCATGTTGCCTATAGCAACCAATCAGATTCAAGCTTGCAGTTTNATTTTACACTCTGGAGAATGCAAACTCGAATCTGATTGGTTGCTATGGGCAACATCCCCACTTTTCAATCTCACTGCAATCCCCAGATGTTATCTTCAACCTCTATATGTTGCAAGACAAAATCGNCAAAATAAATTGCCCAGTGACCCTTCTGGACATCACACTTAGCTGCATCGGCCCCTTCAAGTAG
This sequence comes from Platyplectrum ornatum, assembly GCA_016617825.1. NCBI lineage: Eukaryota > Metazoa > Chordata > Amphibia > Anura > Limnodynastidae > Platyplectrum > Platyplectrum ornatum. The sequence goes on from JABWIB010007358.1 coordinate 17,111, forward strand.
ACTTCGACAGTTGCTATTTCATAGACTCCAAAATAGTTGTTCTCAACTGTAAAATTTAACCATCACATTTTCCTTTCATGAGAACACATATAAAAACATATGTTGAGTTCTGTTGTAAGGGAACTATATGGTATTTTGATCAGTGGTCAAAGTGAAAATTTTGTAGTGACGGTATGAATTTTAGAAGTAGCGGTATGAAAACATAGATGATAATAGAGGTGAATGGAGATTTTTGGTTATACTAGTGCAAGAAGTGTCGGTATGGCATACCCCCGTATACACCCCCACTTCCTTATCTCACTCCCTGATTCTGATATTGACACACGCCCTTCAGTGCAAACAACATTGAGTTTTCCAAGTATAATACTTCTAAGTGTATCAACTGGAATCTTCCCNGTCTGGGACATATGCAAATATTTCATTGTTTGCATTAACATTGTGTAACTAAAGTGTGCAACTGTGGTTGTCTAAATTTCTACAGTGTCTGAGTCTGCTGTGAACTTTCACATTTTCCAATATGTTGCATTGCAGTCACATGAGTAATGCTGGCGTTGCAGTTAGAGAATAAAATAAATGAATCTATCTTTACATTTGTAAACATATTATAATAATTATTAAAAAAAACAATAATTCTCAGTTACTTTAATGTAAGACATTTTCTTTCTAGAATCACAAACGAAACGTTAAGCCTCAGACATCTGCGTTACCAGTTGACCAAAAGAATGTCACATCTGTCCTCTTATTCATTATGTGTCACCTTTAATCTTCTCATTGAATTTTCATATGTATCTAGATTACTGTTCTGCCGTTTAAGTTTCACATCTGCAATCTCCTTAATAAACGGCTCAGATGGTTTTTGTTTGTTTGTATTTCCAGGATTTGTAATGGTGCCATAATTCCAGCAGACCAAATGTTGCACATTTTTCATTCCTCTGCCACTATTTTGATTAAGACCCTTCACATGAACGCTTTGTAGNCATAACATTATACAACTGACTTACGTAATGTGATTATTAAAGAACTATTCTCAAAAACCATCAATGATAAATAATAAAACTTTAGATTCTGGCATATGGGTGACATTCTGTTATATTTCTTCTTCCTGCTACACTTCTTCTTCCTCTTCCACTTCCTCCTCCTTCTCTTTCTATTTCTCCTCTTTCTTTTATCTCATCATTCCTCTTCGTCTTCCTCCTCATCCTCTTCCTCCAACTTGCTCTCACTTTTTTCTTTTCCTCCACTTCTTTTCGTTTTTATATTTTATACTCTAGCTTCATTTTTGGTTCATTTTCTTTGACAAAATGTTATACATTAAAATATGTGGATGATTCACGACTTTAAAGAGAGTCTGGAATTTCAAAAAAGGAGTTGAACGTTTAAAAGTCCAGATTCAAACCCCTGCGATGTGCCTTAAGCAGCACATAGAGCCGCGTATTCAACAAAAAGCGCTAATGTTTTCTATGACATGAAATGTAAATGCTTTTTCCCATCTTTGCGTGGTACTGGATCGGGCCCAAACTGTCTAATCTATCATAAGGTTAGTTTTCTTTACCATGGTATTAGGGAAAGGCATCATAAATAAAAAATAACTTTAAGAAATGGTTATTGGTCTCCTTGTTGTAAAATCTTTAACTTAATTATAAATGGAAAAAGTTGTTCAGTATAAAAAATGTTATTAGAAACTTTCAATAAAATCATTACTATAGATGTATTTCAAATGTCATGTTAATTACAGAACAAACTATTTCATGAAATTTTTTAATTAAATGAAATAATGAATTGATAAGAAAGAGAATTAAAAAAAAAAAAATAATAATAATAATAATAATAATGATAATATAGCTTGACTTGTAAATCAAAAACCAGTTACTGGCAGATTCATTTGCATGTGCCTAAAAAAATATATAAAACGTTATAATGTGTTAATGTTTCCAAGTGACAAATATATTTTTATCTTTCGCAACATTTAAATCGATCAGCATGAATTTCAGCAGCAGAATCCATGTTTCTATTGATATTCAATGTTTTNCTTCCATCTGCGGAATGGACGCTTTGTGTATCTTGGGAGCAATTCATTCTATATTCAGAAGATATATTCTAATCCCTGCACTTGCTTAGGCCACTGCTCAGTATTGACTAGAAGAAAAAAACCACAATTTCAATAAATTATGTTTTACAAATTAAATTGTGGTTCAAAAAAATATCTTTTTGCACAAATATATTAAACTGTAAAAAGTTAAAATCACGAGTCAGAGAAAAAGAGTTTCCAGGATCATTTCTATTCATTGTAAGTGACCCTGGGGGAATAACATATTTATGTGTTTTGTACTCTATAGAAATATATGTATTTACAACTCGGATTTGCGTTAAGTGTACATAAAACCTACATTAAAAGGGATTTTGGTGTTCTGCTAACCTCATCTCCCTTGGCTCATCTTAGTTAAACCTGTAATTTTTCTCTACTTAACTGGACCTCCAGCATTAAATCTTTAAAAAGGAAATATATCACTTTGTGTTAGTGAAACTGCAGCCCCTCTAAGCGCCGGTGGATTTATTATGAGACATCCAGTTAGGGGTGATGGATCTGTAATTTGTGCTGGGATAGCAGGACTGCATGTCGGAAATACAATGAATCTTGTGTTTTATTCCTGCCAGCTTTCCCTGTTGAACATAAGCTTTCCTTAGTGTTAAACTGCTTTGACTGGTTCATAATCAAAATTTGTATCCTGGAGTTTCCCCAGCGCATATAAAATTTCTAATATATGTATCGTTTACGGCCCTACCCATGTAAACCTTTGTTTTACAACCAAAAATGTTGGATGCAGTTTGTTGAAACATGATATCTGCATTAACAATATGAGCTTAAATGTTCTACTTCTATCAAAATGAAGCATTAAGAGTTCTTATTTCATAATATTTTTATAGTGAGTATGATTGGCATAAGATAAATAATACGGAATTAAATGATAAGATATTATAAAATATTCAGCAAACTATATGGCCTAAATATTATACTGTTTTTAATAAAATAAATTTTTTAGCTAAGTTACTATAATTATTATTATTATTTATTAGGTGCTGTANAATGGGGAATATAGAAAGAATGGGTGGGGATTAGGGGCCTGGCCGCAAGATATTGGATTGATACATTGGGACAATTACACATACACTAGGGACAATTTAGTCAGCAGCCACTTAACCTACCGGTATGTTTTTGGATGTGGTAGGAAACCGGAGCAACCGGAGGAAACCAACTCAGACACAGGGAGAACATACAAACTCCACACTCTTTATCAACTTCTTTACTCTCATCCAGCATTAAACTGCTATTGCTATCTTATTTAACTGTTTCATTTCTAGTTTATTTTATACACTGGTCTGTTCCTGTACTCCATTTGCACCATATTTATTATATTGTTACTTTATACCCCATGGTTCTTTTCCTTACTGTTATTTTGTATTCTATATTGTACTGCAATGCGGATATTATGTGGTGCATTTATAAATATTATTATTATTATTATTATTATTATTATTAATAATAATAATAATAGTCTCAAACATATTTTCATATTTTCTTATTGGCCTGCATTAACAATGCATGACAATGCAATTTTCATATTACATAAAGGTGGTGCATACCTTCTTCTTATTTAATACTAGGACAAAGATAAGGATGGGCCTTGTACATTACACTATCGTTGCCAATAGAAGACACTATATAAATATAAAAATCAACTTCTATATATATTATATATATATATAATTTTACCTAAACCAGTAAACCACTGAAGAAAAACTGTCCCACCAGAAAACATCTTATAGTCTCTTCGTCAGAGCTCGCCACCTTTCATTGGAAGCTTTTTTCACCTGCAGATATACCACCATCTTGCTTAGTAGACCCCGACCAGCTCTAGACACCTTATGATCATCTATAGGCAATGACATTTCATTATAAATCTATTTCTGTGCTCGCACATAGATAAATGCTTCGAAGGATTTTAAACAGAATAAAATACACGTTTAAACATTAATCACAGGATTTTAACAAGAAAGAAAAGTACTTCTACAATATTCCTAAGGTGCTAAAAGGCGTCCCGTAGCGCAGTTCACTGATACAGTGCAGTGTTTAATTGGCATGTACTCTGTCTTCCCTTGAACCAGAAAACATTGGCAATCATCAATGCTCTACAAATGGGCCTTAAGAGATGAACCCTAACCCCAATGTGTTCTGCTCCAGCTAACGCGTAATGTGAAAAATGTAAAAGTGGCTCGCCAGTGTTTTTATGGTAAGACGGAATGGAATGGGGTCACCATAACTTTGTGCAATATGAATTACTTAATAGGAATTATTCATTCATGAAAGGCAAAGAGGCATCAGACACGTATGACTAGTGCATTCAGTCTCAATGCTTTTTAATATAAAAGGAGTTCAGGATTTATGATCATATCTATAACGGAATATTACCTATAGCCGTCCATTCGTGAGCACATATTAAACCTTTCAACCAGCAAAGGGTTAAATGAAAAACAGAAACCCTAAATATACAATAAATGTAAATAGTCGTTTCCTAGTCACTGGTCAGTAGTTTTTATGAACAATTTAACAATGGGACCAGATCCAGATTACGGTAAAGATATCGGAATGCAGGATTGATGCAAATTACCCTACGGATGGGAGGAGACCATTTCCTCTGCGTGTAGTAAGCCGTAACCTTACAGTCACCATCTCTCTCCCCGGTCACTGCGCGCATCATTTACCAAGGTCTGGATCCTACAGGTCCAATTATGCCGATTCGTAAATGTCTAAAGCCGGCCATACACCTATATGACAGGGGTGAGATGTATCGCTCCCACACATGCTCATGCGATGTATAGGTAATCGGCATCAATGACAATTAATCTTGCCTGCAGCANACAAGATTCAGCGACGCGATGTGCGACCAGCAGAAGTAATCATTACATCATCTCACATCTATCGCATAGGTGTATGGTCAGCATTAGAATCCATTAGAAGTTTCATATCCTAATACAGGCATGTCAATTTTGGAATGTCAACCCCTATAGCTGCTACTAATGTTTTCATGTTAGCTTCCTCTGGATCGGGTGCAATTGCATGTCCACTCTCTGCAGAGTCATTGCTCATTGCCTCCTTCCACACATGCACCATGAATTACCCCTCTGAGGTTGTGTTGTGATTGTAATTCATGACTGCGAACTGTGAACAAAACGTCTTGGCAGGTGGAGTAGTCCCACTTCTTGATCCGAGTTGGTATGTGGAGGGCACCTATACTGTACATTGTCTGCACAGCCTGGCCGCCTCTTGGAAACCGTCATAAGGGTTATTGAAAGGATATAAACTGCTATAAAAGAGTGTTTTTGATGAGAGCATAGTAGTTTGGTAACCAGGCATGCACACCACACATCCTATAAATCTGGACTTGTGTACTGGAATATTTTCAGTAGCGGCAAGGAATGGGGGCTTTACCACACACTAGTGGAAGGTGTTAAATATGTAAAATATACAATGAAGTGTACTAAGTAGCCTATGTTGTATCCAGACTTGTCACCATTTTAAGTGCTTAGAATATTAAGACAGAGCTGATTGGTGTAGGTACAAGTAGCGGTTTCCACAGAAAGTTGGTTGACCATAGTGGTGACAGCAGTCTCTTGTCGAGGTCCGTGGCTCTTGTTGGGGTGAAATTTACACACACAAAGTGAAAATCATGGGAGAGTTTGTCCGGATGTATGTTCCTGATTTCTCTNACTTCCAGTAACATTATACTCTGCCATGGTGAATGTCTGGGCCACAATGTTCAGCATTCTCTGAGACTAATGCTGCTCGCGGCTCATTTCAGCATTGACCCGTTCTCTTTCCATTACAGCAGTATGTGTGAAGCACCTTCAAAATGCAGATGGAATTGAAGGATAAAGTGCTTAAAATAGACCTTTTCATCTACACAGAATAACAGAACAAGGCTGAGGATCCCATGATTCCCGAACAAGGCTGAATGAGCCTATTTAACATTTNAATGTATTCTCTTTAAAGAGGTTTTGTCACAAGGCCACAAGATGAAGACCACAAGGACGGGAGCAGGGACAGGGAGGCACAGAAAGAGGTGACAGTGATCACTGATAAAAACCGGAGACA
>JABWIB010007360.1:7731-19967 GCA_016617825.1 Platyplectrum ornatum
CAGATTTCAGTTTACATTTTCCAGTGTGTAAAATGAAACTGAGAGCTTGAATCTGATTGGTTGCTATGGGCAACTTCCCCACTTTCCAATCTCACTGCAATCTGAGATATTTCTCAGATAAGATATGTCTGTCATACTAGAATTAAACGTTAATAACACTTATTATAAAAGTTGTAATATACTGTAACATTATACTTCCCGGTTTAAGAAAGGCATTATTAAGATTTATTATTTATAGTAATATGGAACCCCCAATTTAAAATCCTGTGTTTTCCCCTGATGAGGTGTGTAACAAGGCGTCACTACGATTGCACCAAAAAACTCCAGCATTCATTTACTTTGAACATTGTTCTGCTCTTTTACAGAAATCCTTATTAACAGCATTGGAGCCGTGTTTCATGTGACACTATATACTTGCTTCACAACCATAATTAGGATGGTAACTATAGTGGGAATGAATTCTGATTATATAGCTCTATGACAGAACAATAAGTCTTATAGCACATGGTTTATTTAAAGAAAAAACAACAGGAAACAAAATCTGAATAGATAAATATAGATAAAAGGTGCCATATCTATAATAGTAAAACACACATTGTTATTTTGTCCTCCATTGCAGGGCTCTACTTGTCCTCTTATCAGGAGGCAAATGTATTAAACATATTACCTTTGATTTATTTCTGATGCTGCAGTCAGTGGTCTGACCCTAATGTTTTAAAATTCTACAGATAAAGTGATTAAACTGTTTACTAAAGATTTATATTATTTCTGTGACGCTGGATGGTTAATAACAAAACACACAGTTTAAGGTGGAATTGCTGTCTGTGAGTGAACAACGATCCTCCCCTTACGAACCAGCAACATCCTTTGCATACCCAGTAGTATTGAGTGGGAAAAACCATGTTGAATTGCAGGGGAGGTAAAATGTAAAATTCAAATGCCTCCTTAGGTCCACCATGGTATACAACTGAATGTGTTTTAAGCCATACTTCTACATATCTATCAGATTTTGTTTTGGCATTACTGAATATTCATATTTCAAGTTAGTCAGTGGACTAAAACTAACAAGCATAAAAAGATGAATACTTCCCATATAATGATTTATTTTACATTTATATGAATTTACAAAAATGTATATCTGACTAATATACATACAGTCATAATGTCATTAAAAACACATGCTGCTTAGGTAACTTATTAATCATCTAAACATGGATTAGGTGTTGGCTTTATTCCGCCTCCACCACCTCCATCTCCTCCATCACCTCCATCCCCTCCACCACCATCACCGCCATCCCCACCATCTCCACCTCCTCCATCACCTCCACCACCATCTCCTCCTCCACCACCACCATCCCCACCATCTCCTCCTCCACCATCACCTCCTCCACCCCCATCACCTCCACCACCATCTCCTCCTCCACCATCCCCTCCATCTCCTCCACCCCCATCACCTCCACCACCATCTCCTCCTCCACCATCACCTCCATCTCCTCCTCCACCATCACCTCCACCCCCATCACCTCCACCACCATCTCCTCCACCACCATCTCCTCCTCCACCATCACCTCCTCCACCATCTCCTCCTCCACCTCCATCTCCTCCACCACCACCTAAACAGTCATGAACTGGCTGTATAAGAATATCGCTTGATTGACAATCCCCCTTGCATAATTGTTGCCAGTAAATACCAGTCCCAGTATTCAGATTGGCAAACCTGCAATTGTCATACCACCACCCTCCCCCACCAATGTATGCACAGTTGGACTGTGATAGATCATTGTCTTGATCACGGGTAGAGAACCTCAGGTTATCATGTCCTGCACTGGGCTGCCCAGATGTCATGGCATCACCAGCATTACCTGAGTACCGGCCCAGCCTTATTTTATAGCACTCTTTTTCTCCCTCAAGGTAGAAAGAGTCATAGTTAGCTATGTACTGTATACCAGCCGCAGAGCGCAGTCGGAAGCGTACATGGTGCAACTGTTGAGCAGTCAATAAATGAATATGCTCATTACCCAGCCAGTGGTCATTTTCCAGATCTCCAAAACCTTTCTTGTAGCAATCCCATGTAGTATCCCAGATCCTTGGAGTTTTCCGACAGTTCTTTTGAATGACAGTCCAACCTCCATCTGGCCCTCCTAGCTCACATCGCACAAGCAGTCGCTTCCCTGGTACTGGTTCTACTACATACAAGCCACTGTACCCATGTTTTATTGCAGTGCAGCTCTGTGGATAATGATTACCTGTTGATCAAAACACTCTGTGTCATATGCAATGGATTCTTTGTAATAAATAATCTTAGCATGTTCAATTACAGTTATAGTCTATAACATTTGTTTTCAGGTATCGTGTTTTGCAGTTCCAAGCTTCCAGTAAAATAATAGTTAATTACCTTCTTGAAAGGATAATCATGACTGCGTATATGCAGAGCTGTATGCATTTAATATAGGAATACATCTGCAATAACAGCATACACAGAAACAAATGGTTTTATAGCACATATTTTCTAGATTGAAAGTTAAATCATCTAAACCTTGACGTCTCCAAAATAGCATTTATAGACCAATGCTCCCTGTCAGCTATCAATCACCAATATGTGTGACAACATCATTCACAGCAAGCTGGCTCCAACACATTATCATCACCGTGTATTTGCCTACACCAGGTGCAAAAGGTACAGCCAGCTTCTGTACATATGAATTGTATGTACTGTATTTATTGTAATTTAATAAGCTATTCCATTTCTTATTTCACCCTCATTCAAGGCGTTAGGATCAAAGTGCCAGGGTTATGGAAGACATCTCTGGGGCTGATCCAGAGTTTGGGAGTAAAGGTAAAACAGCACCAAATGTAGACCTGAGCAAAACCAAACATTGAACTGCAGGAGAAGCACGTATAAACAGTGAAAACAGAATTAGAGTTGAGAGTTGCTGTTTTAAACATAATGCTGTGTAGTTTATGAGATCTTTGTGCAAAAGCAAAGTGTATTCTACATTCTCATAGATTAGAATTAAAATGAATATGCTCCCCTCACATTGCATAGTGTATTTGCTCAGGTCCACACTTGCACGAATTGCAACTCTGTATCAGGCACCTATGCCTGCTTCCATTTTCTGGGAGTATAAAATATGATTTATTAAATGATAAAGTTGGTGTACATTAAAATGTTCATTAGCCCTAGTCTATATATGAATATTTTGTGTGTGGTAAAATTCAAGTAAAAAAAAGATGATAATAATAATAATAATAATAATAATAAAATAAATAATAATAAAGCAAAAAATGCCTTTGGGTCTATCCTTTATTGATTTAGTAGTCTTTGCAGGCCACTGCTAAGCACAATATTAATATCTACTCCCTGGATTTATGGTCTTGGCTACAGACTGTATAATGCAGACATTTCAGGCTGAAGCTTACCCTTAGAACGTTTTTAGTACAGGGCATTCCATATGACTGGGCCTGTCATTCCCAAATGCACCATTGGCATTAATTAATTGTTTCCACCCTTAAGCAGTGGAATTATCCTTTTATATGTGCTATACTGTAACACAGGTGAGAATCTCTTTGGCTGTTTAATAGTTTCTACAGTATAGCCTAAAAGGATATGGAGTAAATTCACAATAACATAGCAATAAGATTAGCATTGTGATGTCTAATGATACTGAGTTGTGTACTAACTAACCTCACATTACTTTCATAGCTTGACATACGGCAAACCCTAATACATTAAGTAGGCGTCTTCAAGCTTAAAACAAATCTGTAATTTGTCATGCACTCATGGAAGGTGGTGCAGCTCCAATAGTGTTAAGTTATAGGATAGAGATGTAATTCTAAGGTCGACCAAGTGAAGAATGAAGACTTATCCACTAATCTGTCTGAATAAAAGAGTGTAGCTGTGCTCATAGCAATCAATCAGATTCGAGCTGATATTCTCCAGGATGGCAATGGAGTCACCTTGACAAACAAATATATCTATTGTTATACTTGATCGTTGCATGTTCGTCACTTACCACTGTTTGGGTAATTCAAGATATCCTCTGCATTGACTGAATTTAATAAATGGCCATTTTGAAGGTTAGCTATTGCAGAGAGCTCCAGTCTGTATCCAAACCCTATGCAAAGAGTCTCTGCAATCAAAAGTAGCATTGATAGAGACCCATGCTGCCCTGGGACCCCTAAGAAAGAAAGAAAAACCATTTACATTGCACTGTTTACTAGATATTACTACTCACAAAGTGTCAAGGTAAAAATAATACTGTATTTGTGCATTCCATAATTCATTGGTATATTATTTTACAATGTAGTGTATAATGAATCCACTTAATGTTTGCTTATATTTAATAGCTACAAATGCATTGAACACAGATTAATACTCAGAACACATTAATAGCCCTATCTATAATAAGTAGACATACAGTATATTGTACCATTAACCACACAGTATAATATTGACACATTTATTGTAACCTGCATCTTACCCATTCTTCTCCACGCAGAGTCGGGCTCTATATCTCGCTGATCCAGCAGTTCTATTTATACAGCATATACATTGGGAGTGGATTTAACTGCTTTGTCAGAACAGCTGTTAACCACAGATAAATCATGTTTAATAAGTAGGTGTGAATGCACCCATTGCCTTCTTAAGGAGACGACGTATCCATCTAGTTTACACGGATGTGTGTGATTTAGATAGGAACAATGCATATTGCATATTAGGCGTTCGAAAATGATTCAGCCTGAATTGCACCCAAAGTGTAAAACGTGGCAATGTGCGATGAGTGATTTTACATTTACAGAGGAAACTGGGGGAGCAGATGGTTTGAAAGCAGCATATATCTGAAAAGTTTTTTTTTGTAATAAAAATGACTAAAAAGTGTAATATAGTTAAGGAACAGAACAGACCACAATGCGGGGGCTTGTTAAAGGGAACATCCATCAAATGCTGCCCTCTTTAACACATTTATAGTTCTCTTAATGTTTCTTTTATGTATTTCTCAGAAATATTAATGTATTATCAAGCAACTAAATAAACTTCTTCAACTGCTTAATAAAGATAACATTCTAATAAAAATATCTTCAAATTTAAGTAGATCCTTCTTATTGGGCTTTTATATGAAGGATACTAGGAGGACAACTAAGGAGGGGAATAAAAAATGTAACTAGAATTTAATATGTGCTGGTAGCGGTGGCAAAAAGGAGAGGAGATAAGCAAATCGGAGGCGGGGCTTGAGCGGAGCAGAGGTGGGTTTGGACGGGCCGGAGGCAGGGTTTGGGTGGGCCAGGCCCGGCTTAATTTGTCCCACTCTCGGCCACTATAAGGCAGGAGACCACACGGGATATCTAGTGATAATGAGCTGCCTCTTTAGACAACATTTCCATTTTTAGGATTGGTTTGGCATTAGCTGAACACAAGCCTTAGATTCTTATGTACAATGCCTCACGTCTGCTTTAGTGTAGTAAATTTCAGTATTGTACTGCACTGGATATTAATTCATTATTTTACATGACCTACTTTTCAATCTCCCTGCAATCTCCCTGATTAGTAAATTTAGGCCTTATTAGTAAGAATCTGGGGTTGGCTGGGTTGGGTGAATTCTTTTGATCCGGTTACCTACTATCAACTGTAATGGTTAGTAGAGAATAAACAATGTTCTGAGGATGATGTCAGGACCTTAGCAAACTAATACAGTGGCTGGGTGGATGTGTACATGGGTTATATATTTTCAGAGTGGATGGTAATATGACAAGTTAGAACTGCTACACAACTGCAACGCACCTTTGTAAATTGTGTGTGTCCAGGACATTCTGGGTCATGTATCCTGTATAGTATTACTAGACTTTTTCTGGTTGGGTATTATACTACCCTCTTGTACTGCAAGAATAATAGCTACCTCTAATGTACATATGCAGTATATTTTACATATTGTACACAATTACTTTTTTTTTGCCTAGTTACTTTAAGTTTTAATAATAATATATATTATTAAGAAAACAATGAAATACCAGTCCTAACAGTTCGACATAACTAATATGTCACAGTTCATTATGAATACAAGAACCTGTTTGTTCAGAAGGGAAAGCCCATTTAATACATACAAGTCGTACAAAAATCCAGTGAAACATAGAAATTATTACTTTCTTGTCCTTTTCCGAAAATGTCATTTAATGCATTAAGATGTTTTTCTCCTTCAGAAAAGCACAGCTGTTTTTAAAGGACACTAAGAAGAGCTTAGAAGCCCTGCTGTACAGTTCATAAGGTAATATTCATTGTACGGCATTAAAAAGGAAAATGAAAAAATATGAACAAAGTTACGATTTGAGGCTTGGATTGAGGCTAAGAATATTAAGGAAATGTGATATGTCATCAGGCCACTGCATAAGTTAAACGATTCCTAAATAATGGAATAATGCCATTTATCATAATAATTATTTTTTTATTTATAAATTCGTTTACAGCACTTTCTTTTACAATGTTTTCAAACATGAAACATTCTCTACATGCATTTGGTGACATTTTGAAGTTTATCACATGTTACATGCCAGTGAATTGTGAGCAATTTTATTTTATGCATGATTTTCAGTGTCACCTTGGCCTATATTTACTAAACTGCGGGATTGGAAAAAGTGGAGATGCCCATAGCAACCAATCACAATTTAGCTGTCAGCTTAATGTTACAAATTGAAGAATGGCATTACAAATCTGGTTGGTTGCTATGAGCAACAGCTCCACTTTTCCAATCACAATAATAATTTCAGCAATAGCCCCCTTAAAACTGTGTTCCAGGTCAGCTTAGCAAACCTCATGCAAGTAATATCTTAATATCTTAATAGTCAGTAATGACTATGTTTGGAATCTACCACACCTATGAATACAGACAGATTCTCATTGTAATTATAAGCCATGCACCTGTTGTATTTATAAATATTCTTTATCTTATCTAGTGATTCCTCCTACTGAACAAACACTGATGATAAAAAACAACTGGTTATGTTATATTAGTGCAGTTTTCGGTATCTATGCTCTGTAGTGATGGTAAGTATATTAGTACCTCCAGGATTCTTATATCTTGGTTACACAAAGGTGCCAGGTCTATAATGGGGTAGTGCAGAGGTTCCCAAACTTTCTCAGTCGAGGCACCCTTAGGTTCTCCAAAACTTTTCCAAGGCACCCCTATAATAAAATAATTTCCATTTTTTTTATTTTTGAGTCAAAAAAGTGTAATAACTGTTTAGGTAAAGACAGAAATACTCCAGTTTTACATTAAATCTTGTATAGCTCTTAACCAGGATGTAAAATTGTGCTTCTAAGTAACACTAGCAATGTGGCACCACATCGGAAAGAACATTCTGCGGCACCCCAATGAGAGCGTCGCGGCACCCCAGGGAGCCACGGCACACAGTTTGGGAACCACTGGGGTAGTGAATGTCTAGAACTTTAGTGTGTAGCCCCATAAAGTTTAACCCTAATATTATTTAAAACCTGATTATTGAAGTCCATATGCAAAACACGCTTCAGGACCAATATGAATGGTTCTTTTGCTGGTACACAGGAGGATGTTCATATGAACGCACTAAGTCATTAGAGTCTTTCCAAAACTGAAGGGCAGGCAGGACAGTAACCTTACCTCTGATAAGAGAGGGGGGTGGCAGTAAAACTAAAATATATATTCCATTTGGAAAGCTCATTGAAATTTGCTTGCGCTATATACTGTATATACTCGTGTATAAGCCTAGTTTTTCAGCACACTTTATTATGCTGATAGTGCCCCCTTGGCTTATACGCGAGTCATTGTCCTGTATGTTGCAGGGATGTCAGCACGCTGCTGGCACTTTACATTGTGTAAATTAATTTTTGTCAAAATTAAGAATGCTCTTAAACTAACAACACTGGGTGTACCTATTCTATCATATCTACAAATGTAGTACTCTTTAGACAATAGCTTCTCATACTACCTGGGCAGGTTGATTGCTTATTAACCCCTGAGATGAGTATAATGTGGAGCCAAACTAAGTGAGCTACATCTTTAATCCTGTTCCCTGAAGCAATCTCCATAGCCTTACTGTCATCATAAACACTGTAGACAAAAAGTGAAAAATCATTACTCCATGGTAGAGTAATAGAATCAGTCTGCTTTCAATGTATTTGGAGACTCTCAAAACACATTCATGAGTGATACTGTTGTTGTGTGGACCAAAGCCACCAAGGGGTGGGGTGAGTACTATTTTTCTGGGACCAGAATAACAGGATGTCCCCAGAATTGATATTTATTGCTTTTCTTTTAACCTTTCCTTTTTTAACAATTCACTGCACCAGTAAAATGGACGGGAGTCCTGAAATGACTCACTCTGTGATGCTGCACTGTTTAATAGCACAGGAGCTCTCTGCTAGTGCAAGGAGTCTTCTAGTGTTTCCCAAACCCTTCACCGTGTTAGCCATCCCTCTTCTGACCTGATCATGCCCTGTAAAGAGAGGAAACCAGATATTTTGTACCAAGTTTGACCTCAAGGGTTAATTAATGTTCCTCTTATGTGAAGGGAGTCTCGCTGCTATCTGTAATCGGATAAACCACACATACTATAAATTAGGGTTTGTTAAGGTCTGGTTTAGATTTGGAAGTGTTATTTGTCCTACTATGATGTTACACTGTGTTATAGGGATAGGGGCCACTTTTACTATGAGGCACCAAGCCATTCATATTGTCCTGAACCTGTGCAATATATTTATTTAAGGTAATTTATTATTGTTTTATTGTAATAGACAGATGGCCCTGTCTACTAGAAAACATATAAGCAAAAAGGTTCCGTTCATTACATATTTTCCAGGATCAATTTCATGCCAGTTTCTGGAATATAAGGGGGCAGCAGTATTAAACCTTTCTCTCAACTATTTATACATTTTTTAAATATTGATCAGTCACTGTTTAATTTACAACGTTAATTAACATCAAGTACAGTCATCGACCAAATAGTATCTTATTAAGGGGTAATCTAGGAGTAATTCTGATACTGTGCGGTACTAATGGCAACCCCGCTATTCATGCTAACCCAGTTTCAACAGCATAACTCAAACTGGGACTTTTGGGGCCATTGAAACTTCTTTGGCCAGTCCTACACACCTAAATGTGAGCAACAGTTATGACCATCTAGTCTAATTATTATGTAAAATGACGTGACACATAATAATAAAAAGAAACACATTTCTATCTTCCTCCAATTGAGGAATAACAATAAATAATTGCCTCCATAGTGTGCGTGTGTAGAAAAAATGTTCATGAACATTTCTTTTGGTGCTGTATAGTGTTACTGTACTGGACACTTATAATGTCTGTTATTTGATGCTAGACACTAGTCCAGAGACGGCCCTAGGCATAGGCTGTATAGGCGGCCCGCTTGGTGGCCCCGCGGGGTCAGGAGACCATAGGGGCCCTGCGCCTATATGGTCCTCACACACCGCCATTGCCACAGACTGCCTTGGCCTGCCGGGGAGCAATGTTCATGCTTCCCCGGTAGTCAAAGCTTTGTGTGTGTGTGTAAAGATACCTTAGGTCACGCTGGCGTTGTGTCAAAGGAGGACGTTGTGTCATAGGAAGACGCGGCGCACAGTGCACACCCTGTGTGTTTGCGCCACGGAGCCTGGTTCCATCAACTATCAACTATCAAGTGAAGTACATAAGCAGACATGTTAGTGTATGGCAGACAATAATTGTAGGAGCATATTTCTGTATTTTCTGTCACAGTTAGTATGCATACAGTTTTGGAAATAAGTCTGCTGATTAATATTTATCATCATCAATCCAGTCAAAACAAAATGACCCATTTACATTGAACTGTTATCACTTACTAGAAAAAGCAGAAACATTAAAAATATAGTGCCACCTGGCAATACAATATTTTTATTTTAATTTTTAGTTGGTTAATGTCTCTACAACCTATTCAATACTCAGTTGTGTTTCAAATTTAGCATATTCTTATAACCTTATATCTTTATCTTAAACATATTTTCATTGTTGTAGGCTTGTGGAAACCAACAAATTGTCAATATCCTCTTTCATCGCTAATCAAGAACAAATGTCGACCCAATGGACCAGACTCAGGTCTTTAGGCACTAATGACTTAAGCTGGCCATACTCTATGCAATAAATTGTTCCAATCAACCAGCTTTAGTCACGAATGGGTAAAACCATGATGAATTGCAGGGGGGGGAGTAAAATGAATGTTAGTGTGTGCATGCAGGGAGAATACTTTATTGTTGCATGTTGCACACAGATACTGACCAGCGTTACTGTTACACTGTTATTAGACTTGTGCTGGAAACATCATCTCTCACCTGTAACACTGATTNGCTAAATAAAGGATTAGCACTGAATAAAGAACCTTAATAATAGCCCTGAATAAATATAACATAGATGGGCTATGTATAGCCAGTTATGTTAAAGAGTTACAATATAATACAACATTTCAAAATGCAGCAATTAAATTTACCCTATACAACATACATATNCTATCCAATTATCAGGGAATATTCCCTGTAAGTCCTATGTGAAAAATAAAAAAAAGAACAGTGAAAAGCTTATCCAAAAGTAATCTCCAGTGTAACAAAGATCACCAAAGATGAACCTCCGCGTGGATATTTATACAATGTAGAATTTATACTTTAGGATACTTTAGGTCTCGGTGGCCTGGACTGGTCAGCAGGTCAGGTCTTCTTTGTTTCACATTGGTTCATAGGTCAGTTTAAATTCCATTGTTTGTCAGGTGGGGTGGAAAGTACACAACTGTACGCATCGAATAATCAGGCAATCGCAATACTATATCATATGCTCTCTATGGACAGGATCCAGCTCTTGGTGCGGACAGCGGCGTGGGCATGTGGGAGAGTGAACTCTCCTATCACTTCTCTCTCCCATGCGGAAAATACAGGGGTTAGCAGTGCTGCTATACCTCTGCCTTAAGTTACTTGTGAGGATCAGTGGTCCGTGTGACCACTATACAAGCCCACAAACCTGGCCTCAATGATTTAGGTGGGGTGGNCACTTTTTACCTAAATTTCATATGATTGTGTGCAGAAGTCGTCTACTTTGTGTAAAGCAGGATTCAATCCTATGTTCATAACTTACATCCACTTTATGCTTTCACAAGACAAAATACAACATGATAATCANCATAACCTAAGCTACACATAGACTATAAACATGACATTAATAATAATAATTAAAGAATCATCAAGATTGGAACTCTTATCACCACTTTCTGTTGGTATTAGCTTCAGATACATGGTTGCCTTTATTAAAAAAATGAAAAACCTGTTGAGTACATTGGTGCTCTGTATGTCAGCGTTAGTATATAAATAATGCAGATTCTAATGTTCTCAAANATTTCTGCTTCTGGCTTCTGTATAACATTTCTATAGCATCATCAGTTCTCAGTATTCAGAGCGCCTGGAATTCGCCAGGTCACACTCATTTATATTCTGACTATCACCTGTTCCAGATTACTGATATCACAGGGAGAGAACATTGCCATAGTGGAAGGCTTGCTCTGCAGTCATTTCACTTTCATCGAGACATGCATCTCCGACAGAGATCTGTGCAGATAGATTGTGCTTCTCTGAGCACTTATCTGTCATTTTGCAAAGAGAAATATCATAATATTAAAACAATCTACATGATAACAGCTTTGTCTAGGAAACTGTAAATCATTAGGTTTCACTAAAAGAGGCTGATTTTTTTTCTTTTGTCAAACAGATTAAGCTGGTAACCTTAGCAATAGCAAATTTGTGGTGGTCTTAGGTTATATATTTATAAATAGGAGGGTANTATTGATGGTGGGGTTTTTGGCAGTGATACGAGGGACTTATCACATATTTGGGAGTACACAGAAAAATAGGTAATAATGTACATCTCAGCAAAATCACATGCAGTTGCAGAAGACTCATTTACACTGTGGCCTATATTTACTAAACTGAATGAAAAATGAACAAGGGAAGATCTGATTTTAGTTCCCAGTTTCCTATTACATACTANAGAATTACCACTTTTCTACAAAAATCCTGGGTGCAACCTGAGATCGTGACCCATCAGTGATCGAAGTAGTAAATTAAAAGTGGTGGTGGTGTGGACACAGAAAAGATAATAGAAGTNAATGGTGATTTATAGTATTTCAATTGTGTCAGTAGGAGAAGTAATGATATGGCATACCCCCTTATACACCCCCACTTCAAGCCCTACTTATCA
>JABWIB010007361.1:15717-26427 GCA_016617825.1 Platyplectrum ornatum
AAATCTTAAAGCGAGCTCCCTACTGAATAGACTTAAAGGTAGACTTATGTACTATTGAACTTATGAGTGTAAAGTTACGAGTGGGTATAACCATGTTGAATTGCAGGGGAGGTTAATTGAATTAGATACAAATAGTATTATATTTAAGAGATGATGTTTCCTATACTAAGTCTAATAACTGTATAAAAATGACACTAGTCAATATCTGTGTGCAAAATGCAAAACAAAAATGTTCTCCTACATGCAAACAGTAACATTCATTTTACCTACCCTGCAATTCAACATGGTTTTATCCACTTCTAACTTTAAGCTAGTAAATTCAATAGTATGGAAGTTAGGATCCAGTCCAATGAGTTTTGAGGGCAGGTAATATATCCTCATCCACTAAAGTTAAAGGGAAAGACAAAAACATCTAGCAATGATAATAGAAGAATTCAGATTCAATGCACAATCTTTCAGAGCTGTGTGCAAATGCTAGGAGCTTAGAAAATAAACTCCTTGAAATAATTGCAATAATGACAAGACATAATATGGACATTGTGGGTATAACAGAATGATGGGGAGTATAACAGAATCATGGTGCAACAACACAGCTATGTACTGCAGGATAGAAGTTTAGAGTATATAATAAGTCTCCACCCAGAGCACCAGACAAGAAACTACCAACACTTTCCATAAGTGAGACACGAGGCAGAAAAATAGTCATTGACATCCTGAAAACCAAACACTTACATTTTGAGCTTAAAGATGTACACAGGGTCACTGAGGGTCTACACCTTATTTCTCATAAAGACCTTAAACCCTCTCCTCTGCACCTTAATGTTTATGCTTCTTATCAAGGCTAGCCCCAATTCTTTGTAATCTGAGCTCATTCCTCATTGTTTGAGAAGTCTCCAACTGCTCAGTTCCCCGTGTTAACATCTGCGTATCTAAATATATTTTGTGGAAAAAGGTAAAAGGTTCCCTGCCCTCTGAACTACAGTATTTATAAAATAAGTGTCCATTATAAATGAAGTCTGTGCAATACTTGGTACAACCGCTAGTCCTAATATAAATACATAATGATAATGCTANTGATATATACATCTTCTGTGGAAAGCCAGCACTGTTTCATATCTGCCTTTTACTGATCTTCAAGAACAGAGAGCAATGAGCTGAGCCTATAAAAGGAGATCTAGTAATAAGCACTGCAGGAATGTTCTAGTTTATATTTTGAAAGTACAGCTATGCAGCTACAGAAAATGTCTGTCTAGTATCTCCTCACAAACATATTACAAGTAAACCCCTTTGAACAGGAAAATAAACATCGCCTTATTTTTACAGTTAAATAGCCGAATCTCTGAATAAATACGTATATACATATATGTATGCGACTTCATCTGCAGANTACAAAACCTCTATTCACTACACAAGAAGCAAAGGAAAAGAGATGCAGTGGAAACTCCCTCCTAGGCAAATATGAGCAATTTTAAAAGCACATTTAAAACGCTACCTGAAAACCTGCTATTCATATGAATTTACACAGGACCTGTCACCATATATAAAAAAAAAACATAAAAATTCACTGCATTATTAAATTTTATGATAGCTAAACAACATGATGTCATCATAATGAACTATTACATTTTATTTTTATTTTATTTTATTTTATTTATAAATGACCTCCAGGAAAAGAAGCAGTGACTGTACATCCACAGTCCATCATGACTTTCAGCTGGAGCTTCTCATGGTCATCAAGTAAATAACAAGATTTTCATATTTATCACCAATTGCTTACATTATACTGGATGTAGTCAGGATATGTTTAATGAGATTTAGAGACTTTCATATTGGTATATCATGGCATTTGTCATGTCNGCTAGAATCTTATTGGTTACAATGAGCAACATCTCNATTTTTCTTTTTCACAGTTTTNTAAATCTAGCTCATAAAATGATTGAAATCTATTATGGAGGCGGAACAATAAACCTAATCATAGCCTAATTATTTTCTCTACAAAATCTCATTGATGTTTACTTAGGTCTAGTTTATGATGATTTCAATAGATTCTCTTTCTTTGATTAAAGCCTAGTACTTCATATTTGTAATGTAGTCACAAAAACAGAATATTTAGCAACCTTTTCCGTGGAAATTGAAATGAATATCTCCTATACTGTAATATTCCAACAAAAGTAGTTTCACTTTGATTGGAAGGCAGACATAAAATAGCACAGTATAGCAGATATAGAAGCTTTCTCTAATCCATGCCTCCAATCCTCTTTTATGCCACAGTGTGTTCTTCCAGTGTTCCTTGGTGCCCTTGCAGACCTCTTTGGTCCTCCTTTGTGACCCTGAAGGTCTCGTATATGTTGCATTTCATACATATATTATGTTTGATATATAATTTTAAGATATGTTTCTTTTAGCATACAAATAACAACAAATGTTAATACACAGCGATATGTTGATTGGCTGTATGTTTTATATTTATTATATGCCTTATGAATTGCCTGTAACATTTATATATATCACTGAGGTCTTGGATTTTCCCATAAAAAAGGTCTAATAATTACACAAATGATTCTACAAATTTAAATAAAAAAAAAACCCTCAAAAGCACAAAACCCTGCNGCAAAATGAAGTCACCATCTCCATGATGAAGGAAGCATGACGTGCTCTAAAATGTCTTGGTAGACGGCTGCAGACGCTGGGACCTTAGTTTCCAAATGGGATGCAAAATTTGTTCTCATCAGAAAAGAGGACTTTGGACCACAGAGCAACAGACCAGTCTTTCCTTAGCTCAGGTACGACGCTTCTGACATTGTTTGTTGTTCATTGTTCATGAGAGCCTTGACAAGAGAAATACGACATTTGAAGCCCATGACCAGAATCCATCTGCGTGTGGTGGCTCTNGATGCACTCCAGCTTCAGTCCACTCACTGCTTGTGCACATTTTTATTCTACACTTTGCCCTTCCACTTAACGGTCTATTAATGTGTGATATAGCACATGGAGGACATCAAACTTCAATTTCCTTGAGGTTGGAGTGTGTCAATGATGCTTTTCTGCACAACTGTCAGGTNAGCTGTCTTCCCCATGATCCAGATTTAGAGGCCATTTNTAGACTCAGGAACACTTTGCAGGGGTTTGGAATTAAATTGCTGATTAGATTGTGAAACTTTAAATATCCAATATTGAACCTTTTCACATTATTATAAGTTTGTGAGATTTTGGGTTTTCATAAGCTGTCAGCCATATTCAATAAATTGAAAACAAATAAAAGCATAAAATATCTTAAACTCGTGTTTTCACACATTCAAACGACANTGGACCTGCGGGATGCATTGCTCAGATTAGGAACCCCTGGCACCTCAGATTAGCCCAATATAAATGTCTTTATTTGCAGACGATATCCTCTTAACCCTGTCCAATCCTATTGTGACCATTCCTGCTGCAGACTTTGAAATGCTATGGCAGAATCTCTGGTTATAAAATGAACCAGTCTAAATCAGAGGCCCTGGCCCTACATTTAGCTCGCCCCACATGGCACGCCTTGGAAAGGCATTACAACTGTCAATGGCAACCATGATATTCTCAACTGTACCAGGCTAATTTTGTCCCTATGTTTTGTACACTGGCCCAGGTAAGATGGAAAGATCAATACATTTCTTGGATAGGCAGGATTAACGTGCTCAGAATTAACATTCTCCCTCGGATACTGTATCTGTTTCAAACCCTGCCCATGCCAGTCATTGCCTCCTGCCTTGCGCAGTTCCAACTGCTTTCGGTTTGTTTGGCAGGGTAAAAAAAAAACGTGATTGAAACGTACATAACTAGAATTCCCTCCTGTGTCTGATGATTTTGGTCTCCCAAAGTTTCTTCAATATTATCACTATGCCCATTTCAATCATATACTATAATGGCACTTACCTCCAGTCACAAAGAAATGGGCTGACATTGAATCTGCTCTTTTGAATTTAAGGACTTTGATCTATTTACCCTGGTTGCCTCGCTCTAACAGGNNAGCCTCTACCTATACTATACTTCACCTATCGCTCTCACCATCTCTACCACTAAATGGTAGATTGCTAACACTGTACCTGGATTTTCCTGTGAATCCACCTGGGAGAGTGACCCATGTCGTGTTCTGGCCAAAAAGCACTGGGAAACCATTAGGGAGGGTATCACAAGAGTTTCTATTAGCACAGAAGTTTGCGAGACAACCTATAAAATTTACTCCACATGGTATCTTGTCCCTACAAGACTTCACCGCATGTTCCCTCAGAACTTATCTCAATGTTGGCGTTGTAATTGTGGTTCGGATATGTTTCACATTTGGTGGTCTTTTCCACTTATTTGCCATTTTTGGGACTTACATTTAAATCATTGCCTTTCACACCCATCCTTCCCAAAAGACGATTGCATCTCTTACTTAACTTATCGACCCCCAGAGGTCTCNAAAAATCTGATACGCTACATTGGTAGCGCAACTAAATCACTGATCGTCAAACACTGGAAATNATCTAGAACCCATTCAATAGCACATTTGCACAACAGAATTAGTTTTGTTGCAACACTGGAATACATTACTAGTCTTCCAAACAATATGGTGGTTAAATTTCATTCTANCTGGCTCACATGTTGTCACTACCTTAACATGCCTATCCCGAGCCTCTTTTGAAATGTGTGTTCTTTTTGACAAGGACTTCTGGTGTCAGGGCTCACTCACATAAACAGCCTTACTAAAATGTTGTTTTTGTTTGAAGGGAGATTATATATCTTTATACAAAACTATACAACTTGATGATCACTGGTTCCTAGTTTCTCCCAGAAGTACTAAATCTAGCATTACCTCTTTGGCAGTGGCTCTGTCATCAATTGAATTTAAAACGTCCTCATTCCAAGTGGAGCTTGCAGAAGATTTGTCCCAGTTTACATCAACTAAATACTCATTACATTTTTACAAGAAGGAGGAAGAACAGCGAGATGTTACAGTAAAAGGGAATGTAAGTGACAAACCATATAACTAGTATATATGGAAAGAAACAGGTTTATGTGGCAATCGTGTGACNCAATGCCCCACCCTCTTAGGAACATAACACGGGCTTATTCTGACACAGAACATTNATCCACCTACAGATGTACCAAGAAAATGACAGTTTCTCCCAGCCACTAATCCTTATGCTCACAGCTATGTACTTCCTTCCTAAAATAATGATTTGCAAGGTTGTGGACAATTTCTGAAGGTACTTCGTTGATGAGCGGCCAAAACATTATATATAAATGTTAATATAAACCCATGCTTATTTTTTATTCCTATTATCCAAGATCATTTTGTGCATCTCTTTAACATAAAGTTGATCACTGTTGGACATTTATCCCACCGCTACTGCTTTTCTGNATTTTTTATATACAGTTTTTAGATATTTTTTCAGTTGTGCTTTATTACACGTTATTTTTGCTGGAGTTTTTGTTCTTACATTTTCCTTATTTTTATTGCCTTCTAAATAATTGTTTAAAATGTCAATGATTGGTGTGTGCAGAGTTACTTTATTGTGGACTCCTTACCAAATATATATATATATACATATTATATATATATATATATATATATATATATATATATATATATATATATATATATATATATACACATACACACATATACACACACACACTTTTATGCTTGTGGAGTGGGAGGGGGAGGGAGAAGACAGTGGAGACGGGAGGATCTATAGGCTGCCTGTGAGGTTCTGCATCTCTTCATGTACAGTGCTGGCTGAGCTTCTCACAAACACAGCAGCACTTCACACAGCCTAATAGAAGCGTCACAGGCTGATCAGCAAAGCATGGAGGAGAGCGCATCATCTCAGGTACCTGGCCGACAAATGAAAGTGTGACATGTGACCTGAGCCACCAATGAGATCACCGGGAACCCTGCACTGTTAGCCGCAGCAGTGTCATATTTTACATCAGGCGGTGCGGCTGGTGCAAGGCACCGGGGCCCATTCAAGCACAGGGGCCTACCAGCACACAGCCAGTTATTCTTCAAAGCAGTTACATTAGGGCCCCAGGGCACTTCTGCAGCAATCCCTGGGGCCCTAATGTAACTGCTTTGAAGAATAACCGGCTGTGTGCTGGTGGGCCCGTGTGTGTGAGTCGGCCCCGGTGCCTTGCACCAGCCGCACTGCCAGTAGTTCTGCCTCTGTTCCAGCTACATGGAATATATTATAAGTCTGTTAAATTACTTAGTTGGCAACAATAACAGTCCTCTTTTTAATGTACTTTGTCCACTTTTTTCTATTTACTCCTTTCTGTATGAAGAAACAAAACTCCCCTCTCTCCCTCTTACCAATAATTACTTAATTAAAATCCAAACAGTGATGCCTTGTCATCTTTAATTTGTGCTTTATAGAACAATAATGTTCATTTACATTCAATTCCCCGTTTTTATACTGTATGTTTGACAAAAAAATGCATTTAGAAAAAAGGAAATAAAAACATACCTATAGACANTGGGGATTTCTGCACTACCACCAGGAGCACAGTCATAATAAATGTCCCAGTTGAAACCAAGGACTGTGCAATGCTTTGAGGAGAGGGTTAGCTAGTGGACAAATGAANATTGCAACCCCAAACATTACAGCTCCTGATATTCAAGCTCAATTTTCTGCCGTCAGTAGGAAAAAAATGCGTCAAAATGTATGTATTCATGCAGTAAAATAACCAAAGAATCCTGGCTCAGCAGAAAAATATGTGACTGAATAAACATGTCTTACCTTAAGTTTCTCATATCGGTCACTCAGTGAAGCCACCTGATGTTCTCTGTGCCTACCAACTAATTTGCATAAGGCACAAATAAGCTGATCATCTGATGCACAGTACATATTGACTTTCTCATTTTCATGCTCTAAGCAAACAAGTCCACGGAAATGTGTATCTGGCACAGGTTCCACCAAGCGATGACTAGTAAAAGGTTTCTTGTTCGGGTGGGTTGCGCGTAGACAGCGATCACAGTAAGATACCTCACAAGTAATACATGTCTTTACAGCATCTCTTGGTGGCTCCACCTCGCAGAACTGGCACGGAATTCTTTCAGTGGCCATGACTGAAACAGTTTTGTAAATCTTATCTCTGTGGTCGTCACTTGGAGAGCTCGGAATGCTNAGAGAAGCCTTCTGAAATCGATCAATTATATTTTGTAAGGTAACGTTGCGTTTCAGCCCTTCCAAGCCCCGATGATTGAGGGAAATAACATATCTGCAGGTCGGACACTGAAAAGCTGTAACAGGTTCCACTATTTCACAGGAAGAGTTTCCAGAAGCCAGTATACGGTGAGCACAGGTGAAACACAGGNTATGAGCACATGGAAGGAGAAGAGGATCATCAAATAACTCCAGACAAATTGGACAAGTTAATNCTGACTCCAGTGTTTCCATCTTTAGATAAACCGGGATATCTTCATCCTTTTACCTAGTAGAAAACAAATTACACATTTTTACATTTAGGGTTTATAATAAAAAAATAAAATAAAAAAAAAATCTATATTCTAGGACCTATTAAACAGGATGTGTGTTCTAGAACGCACATCACATGAAATTTAGCACGCTTAATTTTACAGGTACATATAAAGGAATACCATAACAAACAAATTGTTATATAACAATATACACAGACCATTAGCGCATCTGCCTTTACAAAGCCCGTATATATTTAAAGTCGTTTTTTGGGTGTCTCTATTATTTTGTCCTTTGGTGAATGTCAGCCTAGTATAAATAGAAGCAGGAAGGTGATTCTTTATTGCTGCTCCATTGGATTTGTGCTAACGTATAGTTGTGTCACCGTCACTAGTGTTTTGTTTTTTGAGGGGTTTAAGTTTTCTGATGATAAATAATAATAATGAAATAAATAAAAAAATAATTATTTATAAACTGCGCAAACCCACTAACACACAAAAAGGAAGGAAAAAGACACAACGGAAAAACGAAACAAATAGGAAGAAAATTAACGCAAAAAGCAAACAGAAATAGAATACATGTAAAAAATCAGTTAAGACAAAAAGACAGATGCTAAGCTGTATGTGCAAGAATGTGAGCGCTAAAATCATTGCGCCAGATTCAGAGTGGCAAAAAACATACTGCATCCACACTATACTTGCCCTTTGTCTGCGGTAAAACTCTGGAACGCTGTCCCAACAATTCAGTTCTCATTAACCTACATTANATAACCATCTTTATCCGCCATTTGTAGTAGGCAGCTGTTATCTATGAGTAATCAGCCCTTACACTGGCAGCTTCGTCAGCACATACAGCGACTTCTCATTATTAACTATGTTAACTAATGGAATAGTCTGGGCCTGTTTATATGTTCACTACTTACAGATCCAAGTATCTCCTCNGACAAAGTCCTTTCATGACAAAATGTGCAGGGTCAGGGCATCACCATATTAGTTTCATTCATTGGTGTGGCGTGTCTGCGTCTCTTAATATGTTATTTTTGTGCTTAATCTAAATAAAAAAGGTGTTTTAGAGCATTATGAAGCACCCACTATCAACTTCATTTTTTTTACAGCAGGAAATAAACAAGTTAACAGCACACAAGATGTGTTACACATGACCTGCTTCAAAACTATAGATGTATATCTAAAAGATAGATGAAACAAATTGGAACGGCTCCGCTAGGTGCAATAACACTGGTGGCCAGTAGGCTTACCATAAACCAGATAATGAAGTAGGACAGCACTCCGTATTAGTTATACTGTGATCGCAGGATTCAGCTTCAAATCTCTGCTCCCCACGATTACATGGGTCCTGGGATTTACCAGCACAATGTCCATATAAATATCTTCCCCATAATAGTGCTCAAATATGCCCCAATAACCAATAATATAAACCTTAAGGCAAGGCAATATGTATACCGATTTCACAGCTATAG
This sequence comes from Platyplectrum ornatum, assembly GCA_016617825.1. Classification (NCBI taxonomy): domain Eukaryota; kingdom Metazoa; phylum Chordata; class Amphibia; order Anura; family Limnodynastidae; genus Platyplectrum; species Platyplectrum ornatum. Next base: position 24,631 of record JABWIB010007361.1, read on the forward strand.
AATTGTTTAATAGTATTTTGTATCTTTTTTTGTTTAAACGTGTTCTGCCAGAATATATGGTTTTTATAGTATGCATTATATTTTCCTGATATGCTGCATTGTTCAAAAGTACTAGGCAAGACTAAACCTGATTGTACATGATCTATGNAGCAGACATAAAAAGGAAATGTGAACAAATGGAACCATTAACAAGTAGAAATCACAGGACAAAACGTTTCTTGCCCAAAGGCCGATACCCAGACACAGCCTCTACGTGGTGGATTATGCCGATGCCCATCAATACAGGTATCAAGAGCTGATAATAGTGTACACTAATCATTTATATTGGTGAATTGTATAGAACATCCAAATTGCTAAATTCTGAAACCATGTAATAATCCCTGGGGTGCCGCAGCNCTCTAAGTGGTGNGCCACAGGAATATTTTTCCGATGTGGTGGCATGTTGCTAGNGTTTTACTTCTTATATAGTATGTATTCAAAATTCAGTATCAACCTGAAGTATTTCTGTCTTTACCTATGTACTATTTTGACTCAAAAATTGAGTATATATTTTGCCTTAGGGGTGTCTTAAACTCGAGGGGTGCCACACACTTAGAAAGTTTGAAAACTACTGGTATAATATATAATCATTATTGAGAATTAGATGGACAGGCAAAAAGTAGAAGTCACCCAAATGTTTGTGTAAAGGAAGGTAAAAACAAGTGGAGGTACACATCTACACATGTATCCAAGAANCAGGTCCAATTCTACAAAAGCGTCTCTGCCAAGATAAAACACGTCGCATCTGTTGATTTGCTATTAAGTTCCTTCAAATCCCGATCACCAAGGGAACAATCTCAGACACGTGTATATAGTGTCTAGGCCTGGCCATCTTTTCTGGCACTCTCATGTGCAGCAAAGACAGATATCTGTGCAGTGTGTACAGGCTCAATAGTATTTAGCAGGTGGTCTCAGATCTCAGGTTTGCTGTTGAATTGTTATAGTGATGATGGCGATTCATGCAAATCATGACCTGTAAGGACCTGTGTGAAATGCGATTGTATAGGTGTATTGTATAGGTGTAATGTATAGGTGTATTGTATAGGTGTATACCTAGTCATAATGAAGACCCAGGGATCCGTCCTACACTCTGCAAGCTGTTTGCGGCAGTCAGGTGTGCGTTCTGCCAGTGTGCATGCACCAGATGTTAGGGTTNGGATGTCTAGGTGTACGAAACTACGTTCCATACCCTAGGAGACCCGTCCCATAGGGCAGTATTCACACCACACCAAAAGTAAGACAGTCATGTGATATACCAAAGGAATGAAAGCACAGAGACTGCAGCCATAGAAGCNGCTCCACCTGCGTATATGGCTCTGAAGGTTTCTGCTGAAACTGTGGATAGACCGGACCCTGCGGCCCCCTGGATCAGCTCCAGAATCACAAGTGACAAATATATAACCATGGATGTCATTTAGTCACGGATACACCTGTGCTCCAGGAAGCGGACCTAAAAAGATGTACCCCTGGGGTCCATAAGAGCCAGGCATGGGCACGCACCATGGTAAAAACATTGGCATCGACATTGATCTAAATATACACACATATAATTGGAATGATCATATGGAATATCTATCCTCAGTGACACGGATTGATGCCGCTTCCTACCACTTAGCATATTGTGTCATTTCCCAAATAAGCCAGAACATGGATTTAGCTTACATAACAATGTAACCAACAACACAACAAATACGACATGACATAATAAACAAGATGTATTAATGTGAACAGTATCACATAATGCTACGCAGTAAGATA
>JABWIB010007362.1:6728-28059 GCA_016617825.1 Platyplectrum ornatum
CACTATGCCCCTCAGGGGGGGGACAAGGCCGCCCCTCACTATGCCCCTCAGGGGGGGGACAAGGCCGCCCCGCACTATGCCCCTCAGGGTGCTGCCATGTACCCCTCCTCCGCAGCCCCTCCTCCGCAGATGCTGGTGCAGCCTGGCCAGTCCTACGGCCAGGGCCCAGTACCTCAGAATGTGTCCCTGTCTCTAAGTCAGCATCAGACTAACGTCTCCATCAGTCAACCCCAACAGTTCACCTACCCCCAGTCCCAGCCGGGGCTAGTCATGGCCACCCAGTCCTCCGGCCAGGCCGCAACCGTTATACAGTCCCAAGGAACAAGTCAGAAGGCCGCCGCTGTCATGGCAGGTACCGGGGCGCCTTCCAGTCTTCCAGGTCAGCATCTGCAAGCCGGCGGGGTGCAGCTCCTGGGCCTCCATCCTGTGTCCAGTGACTCGGTGGGCCAGGGGCTGGTACAGAGCGCACAGACTCCCCAGGTCCATCCCGTTCTTATGCAGCCAGCTGGAGGTGTGGCGCAGTCATCTGCTGGAGCGGTGCAGCAGAAATCCATAAGTCAACAGCAAGTGACTGGGAGTCACCAGGTGCAGCAGAGCGTTCCTGGAGGGCACGGGGCCATGACGCCCGGCCTGCAGACTGCGTCCAGCACCGCGCTGGCGAGTAGCGCCTCCACTACTCTAGCTTCTATGCCAATATCTCCCGCCACTCTTGTACAGTCTCCATTGAGTAGCCATACGTCTGTGGGCAGGAGTAACAGCCTGGTCCCCACCGCTGGGCTGCCACCCGCGCAAGGTACCACGAACGCGCACACGGGCCTGGCGCAGCCGAGCGCTGGTCCCTTTCAGATGGATGACAGAAGGAAGTCGGAACCCCTACCTCAGCCGCCAATGTCCCTGATTTCTGAGAAGTCTTTTGTGAAAGGTCCCATTGCGGACTCTCTGACAAACCCCCTGCACTTGCCCGTGTTTGGGTTACCCATCCCTGTTGATGGTGAGGATGACAGGTATGAGGCGTTTCACGTTTGTCTTAATGCTATGAATGCGTCTGTGTCCAGGGACGTGACGCGGCCTCTGTGTATGTGCCGCTGAGTGACGCCACCAGCCGCTTTCTAAAGCGTTGAAAAGAGAATATAGGAAAGTGGCTGATCATATCTCCTGGTCCAACACCGAACAGCCGGGAAGTAGTCCTCACCGGGGACTGTGTACATGTCAATAAACTCCCACTGCCTCCTGCACGATCCTCTCTCTGTTTCCACAGCTCGCTGTAGTGGTGTCCTGTAACGTATTCGTGTATGTTCTGTATGTCTATCACAGGGGTAGACGACCTGCGACACATCCCAGCATGCTTTGCCAGGTATCCACTGTCTATGCAGGTAAAGCATGCTGGGATGTGTAGTTTGACAACACCTGGAGAGCCGCAGGTTGCCTACCCCTGGTCTATAGGAAGTCTACACAACATCCTCCTGTAGTGTTGGACACTGATAAGATGTAATTTATTAGTGTGTGTGTGTGTATATATATATATATATCTCCATTATAACAATATTAAGGAATGGCTGTGCAAGAAGAACAGTAACATGTGACAGCAGTTCCACATGAGGCAGTAACCGGGGTTCTGTACAGATGGGGTCGCTCTTCATACACTTTCATGTATTAGATGAATGACATGGGAATCGCTGTACATGTGTACAGTCATTTTACACCACCGGCGCCCTGGAGGTGTTTGATCCATATCATTAGTTCTTGGTCACAGTGACTGTGTATGAAGTGCTAGGAGTACACTCCTGTAGCTTCACATTAACCTTGTTCCTAAAATAGAGATAAATGTGACCTGCTGCAGCGTGAAATGTGCTATATTGAGGGGGGGATAGTTACTGTATACTAACATGGAAAAGTTATAGTTTACATTTTCCTAAACACATTTGCAGAATTGTTCCCTGATGTAGGTCTAATCATTAAGATGGAATTGTTATCAGCACATCATCATGTTGTGTCCATTGTGATATATTTATTGTAGACCTATAATTAATAATGTATTCCTGCGTCTAAGGATCCTGCAGTAGCATAATGCCCCCTCATCTAATAACACCTTTAACGTAAAATGACATGCATGGAAGGTAGATTTGCACAGTTACGCTCCATTAGGGCTGATTAGGTAAGCTATATGTCATAGCGCTGTTATAGCCACTTGGGTCACATTCCTATAGCGCTATATGTATTGTTACTGTGGCATCATGGGAGGATTAGTTCTGTGATGGGGTAACATTTAGGAGAAGAACATAAATACGTCTGTCTNTAGAGTCACAATGAGCCTCTTCAGGCTTCTCTATACATTAGACTTTGACTTGAGTGTAGTGGAGGTGACTGTGAGTGGGTGGTAAGTGCAATGTGTCACTGTTATCATGACAGCATGTCACATATATACTATGTGTAATGACCTCCATTCTACTGATTTTACTTCTATTGGGCGGAAATAGATCACTGTTTAATGCTAGAGTAGACATATATATACTTTGTGTGTGTGTGTATATACTCGAGTATAAGCCTAGTTTTTCAGCACACTTTTTTGTTCTGAAAGTCCCCCCCCCCTCGGCTTATACTCGAGTCATTGTCCTGTATGATGTCAATGAGTTATCCCAGTTTAAAATTAGGTGACATTAAGGGCCTCGGCTTATACTCGAGTATATACGGTGTATATATATATTATGTATGTAAGATGAGGCATTGCCTGGACCTCTCATAATGCCCTCATGGGTTATTTCCCTGCATACTACCAATACTGTGTGTCACTGGTTACTATATACCCCTTACTGTGTGTATATTGTCATTCTGGATAATCTAGTATACTGCACCAGATTGTCATACATCAGTGAGTACACAGTGGTGCCAGCAGGTTTATGGTATAGGGACGGATGATAGTTGCTGGAAGCCGCTCTTGGCATTGCTAGTTGCACACGGGCTGGGTGTGTGGTTATCATTGTATATNGGGTGGTGTGACGTTGTCAGTGCTCCATTGTTCCGCTGGCTGCTTGTCATGTATGTGTAAGTGTGTTATTTCCAGTTTCTGGTTATTAAGTCGCATTTACACACGAGCAGCACTTAAAGGCGATTGTCCCTTGAAGAGTCCTCCACGTTTGGCACATGGCTATAATGAATGTGCTGGAATAAGAACAGAGCGCAGATCATTTTCCATAGATAGCTGAGCAGCGCTGCATTCCAGGAACCCTAATGAATGGATGTGATTGTGGCCGGCAGCTGAAAACCTGCTTGGGAGCCCCTGGCTTCTAGGTGCCGCCTGCCTCATTTGCTTAAAGGCTTACTTGTGTGCTGATAACTGCACCATTATCACATCCAGCTATTTAAATACTTGTGTTCTCTTCATAGACGTGTAGACCTGCAGTGCTGCAGCTTTATTAAAGCCTAGCCACAGGTTTTCTGCCCCGTGTTCTGCCCCGTGTGGCTGGGAACACGCTGTGATATGAAGAGCTCAGGGGTGGATTGTGTGGCTCAGCGTGCTGTGCGACCCAGATAAGAGACAAAATAGTCCTAGTCATCCACGTTTATTTTCATTTTAGACCGGGACAAAGGTAAATAGCATTGACGGCAAATGTTTGAGAACAATTAGTGTGTTTATAGTAATCACTTGCCAGATATCCTCAGCCTGTGCGTTATTGTGTCCTGAGATGCATGTAAATGTAGTATTCTATATGTCCCTCTGCAATGGTAAAACTATGTAAGATCCATTGTGACCGGGCAATCAGTGTAAATGTGTTTCCCTGCTGTGGCCTTTCTATAGTCAAGTGCCTCTTGAATGAATCATTTCCTGTATCATTGTTCTTTCCTACACACCACAGTTATCCTGACATTCACTACATGAACCTGTGTATCCAGTTTGTGAACACTCTGTAGTGGATGCTATAAAGTTATCTATGTGGAGCAAAGATTCCCACGAGAGTTCAGATACTATTGTGTTAAAGCTACCGGTGTCCAGCTGGAACACTAGCACTGAAGCTGTCTATTACATGTAACAGTGGTGCAGGGCTGATCGCTTACACAGTGGTGGTGTTATATTAACCCCCCCTCCTTCCTTCCTTCCTTGACCCTATCAATCTGCCTATTTATACATGCATGATTGATAATTATGTGATGTGTATGAATAGAACAGGAATTGGAATGCACAGTCTGGTTTTAATATACTTAACCAGATGAAGAATAGCACCTCCCATATTCTTTAAGTCTAAAAAATACATTGTATAGTGTGTTCATGCTTAAGGCGCGGTGTGGGTGAGATCTGCCACTGAATTGGTGTCACTGTGTCCCCGGCTTTCGGGTGTCTTGTTGGGAGTCGGGGATAGTGTTTGTGTATACAGCGTTGTGCAGAGGTTTTAATGTACTTGCTTTCCAGAGGTGTATTGCAGATGTTTTCTGAGGACCCTATTCAGTTGTGCACAGAGTATAAATAATGTGGTGGTTTTTGATAATTATCATATTGAGTTTCACATGCAAAAACTGTATTCAATTGTTTGAAAATTGGCGCAAAAAGCTGTTCACAACCTATTTATTTTTATTATTTTTTTTCTAATGGAGGTATAAGCTGCTGCGAATGGGTATCGTAGCCTATTCACACTTTCCCTATACACAATCTAAATAAGGTGTGTAGGACACAAAGCCGCTGCCAAAAATGCTGCTCAATAAGTTGCGAAAACGATTGAATTGGCCCCAAAAGTCTGTTTTAAATGGCTTTTTTATTATGGTGTGATTTAAGAATTTCCCCCACAGTCCCCAAATACTATGAAGACTCCATATTTTCCAGGTCTTCTTGCTGGAGCACAGGTATGGTCATTACGAGGAGACCTGGAAAATATACAATCAGGTCATTGGTTGAGAACCACTATAATGCACAATATTGTACCCAGCTAACTGGCTGAAACACAGTCCTATACATAGTGTTCACTTTCTAAAATGATACTGTACAAGTAAAATACATGTGTGAACGATTTCTTCTGTCTGTGAAGAATTCCACAATATTTTATTTAGTCTTTTTTATTGTGTACATTAAAAAATATTTAATTAAAATCCCCAAAAATAACCTGAATCCCAGCTGAGTGAATGTGGAAAGAACAGCAATTTTACTAACTCTAAATAAATGGTTCCTCATCCTCAGGAGAACACTGAGATTGTTAGTAGTCTTTACAATAAGTTCACTCCTTACTTAGAAGGAAGAGAAATAAGTTCAACTAAGCTGCTGAACAATGTGTGTGTGTGTGTGTGTGTGTGTGTGTAATATTAATATATATATATATATATATATATATATCTCTATCTATCACACACACTATTTGTTTTTATTTGGTTTGGAAACTACCTGCTGCGACAATATTTGTGTACCATGGATTCTCTGTACTGGAATGAAGTCTTGATAGAACCTATAAATATTTTTTTAACACATGTTCAGTGCAAAACGAATTACATTGTATAAGCTAGTTTTGTTGAGTGGTCATGGTTACAATTCCACTGCTTATTAAATATTACATACCAATTGTAACATTGAAAAATGTTAAGTAACATTTGTGTGGCTTAATGTGACCTGGTGTAAAGACAGGTGCACACTGTACAATTATTGGGTGATCTGGCTGATGTAATAATTGTATGGTGACCACAGATCTGAGATGCCACTGAATGGCACAGCGGAGGATTGGGCAGTGAGATACATGTTGTGCGGGTTCCCTGGCAGTTACACATTGATAAAGTACTAGTGTGTTTAGACATAAGTAAGCCAATGTTTTCATCCAGGTAGGAGTACTGTATTGACTTGCAGCTCTTACCAGCAGTGACCGCGCTGATGGGGTGACACCACTTTCCTGAATTTTGAGGAACGTGTGTTGTGTATTTTTAGTTTAGCTTCTAGTGGTGATGTGTATTTATTTTAGAGGCATAAGTTTTAACAGGTCCCATCTCCCACCACCAGGCGCCTCTTCCCAGTCTTGTCTCGTGTATCATACTTGTGTCCTGTCTTCCAGGCTTACCCTTCCTGTTAGTTTTGTCATTTGTTCCTCCTATTTCCCTATGTAATTCCGCATACACTGACCTGTACCATACCCATGCCCTGTTCTTTCTGGATCACCATGTTTAATGAGCTTCCTGCCATTCACAACCTGACTCTCCTCCACTGCCCAGTGCTTCCCTGACTGGTTTTACTATAAAGGATGTCCAGACGGCAATGTGAGCATCCTTCATTCACCCTCCACCCTTTCTCCTCATTCAAGGGCAACTCCTGCATAAAAATTGTAATAAAAAAAATAAATCAGATTTTATCTTTATATTTAAATCAAATATTTTTATGATAAGTAAATGATTTCATTATAGATGTTTACACACTGATATAGTAATACATGAACATCTTTGAACACAGTAATAGAATGAATAAACACTAAACTGTTACGGATTAAGGATTACAATGCAAGGCTGTGAATATCACTCAATCACTTGGTTCTCTCACACTCAAACATGTTCATGTCTTATCCACATCCACAGAAAATACTCTGTACATGCAGCTTATGTGCATCTCCCTTCCATCTACACACTAGGCAATCTCCTCAGCTCCTTCTCCTTAATTATGACCTTAATAAGAGCCTGGTCTAGGTGTAGATGGAAGAGGTAATGGAGGACAGCTGTAGTTGACCCTTTCTCAATCTTAACACACAGCAGTACTGCACTCCTTATTATTTCTGACCCGTTTCTGTCGTCTTGTTCACTGTGATTTTTGATTTTCGTTTTTAGATAAATGATGATTTACAAGGATTTATTTATTATTATTATTATTTGGAACATTTGTATTCATGTCATTCTTGGGTCTCGCAGGAATCCTTCCTCTGCTTTCTATGAAGCATTTCAGCTGAAGTTCCGAGGGTCAAAGAAACTTGGTTATAGGTATGACCATGTACAGGAGTTTGCATGGGCAGCTTGCATTCAGCTTGATTCTTGCATTAACAATTTGGGGACAGTGCTTCCAGAATGATCCAGCTTTTGCTAGTATTTAAGATGTTGTACATGTATTTAGATCTTGAATTTGCTATTTTTTCCTTAGGTGTAAACTGCTCTCTTCAATGCTCAAATCCAGTTCTAGCTGTCAACATATAATCTGTGTTGATGTCTGCTTCCACCACCAATCTTTTTGTTTATGCCAGGACTAATGTTGGCACAATAAACTTCCGGAAGTTTTTTTTTTTTTCCCCCTTCTTTTATACATTATTTGTATTTGGGTTGCAGTTGGAGGTAATGTACCCCCATCTAATACCCTTCCAGTGAGGAATTCCATACTGTTGGTATTAGTTTTATTTTATTTTTATTTCACGATTAAAGGTGGAAAGTTTTTTTTTTTTTTTTTTTACTTCATGCAGTAAGTGGATAAAGTATCTCTTAATAAAGTAGAGCTCCCATGTGTGGCAGAAGTCGTCTGTCCAGTGACATAACAGCTCCTGGGGACCATCTCGCCTGCAATTATTCATATTTTTTGTGCTGTGCCATTTCACAAAATTAATAATATCTGTCTATTTCAACCACTGATCAATGTGTTTTGTGAAGCTCTATTTATACCATCACATTCATAAGATCTGTTATCTTCCCATCTAGTAATGTGGCCAGCACACCACCCCTCCTAGGGGTATATTTTTAGATATTTGTGTGCTGGGATGACTATGCACATGGTCCCTTTTATTTTTAAACATTCTATTTTTGTTTATTGAGCTACGTGCACTCCTATCATTTTTTTTAATATACATACAAGTTAAATTGCCATTGATCAAGGCTTTTGTATATCTATGGTGTTTTCACCCTGAATTTACCTGTTTAAAGGGCCAGTCCATGTAAGTTATGGTAATGTACCTTTATTGCAAAACCTCTGTCCATATAAAATCCATGCTGATGTCCTGTTTCATACACTTGGAAAATGGCAAAGCATATTCTGGGCATGCTGCATTGAAATAAATCCAGACCATTCCACTGTCTCGTAATGTAATTCCCTTTAGTACAGTCTTCCCTTATTATCCATTAATGCCACACAGGCCCATTGTCTATACTGAAGTTTCCAATTTAAAAGCCATCTTTCGCTTCAGAAACCTCAGTTCCCAAATCCTGTGATCCTTGGTACATATTGAGGGAGCTATATAATCTAATTGTGTACAACTTTTTTTTCTCTAGTCTTTTTAGATCTACAGTATTTCTATTTTGCTTTGGAAGACCTTGGAACTGGATTAGAGCAGTCAAGGGAGCAGGGGATACCGTATAAGAAACATAAGTGCCATTTACAGTTTGTGAACACCGACTGATTTAGCAACTTATACTAAGCCCCAAACAGAAAAAAAGAAATGGAAAAGGTAAGATTAATTTCCCTTATTGAAAAGGTCCTCTGTGAGTCCATTAATACACAGCAAATATAAGGGGAAGTGTCATCCAGTGAAGAGGTGGCCTAAGAAANGTTTTGTGTACAGCCATCAGTGACTGATTGCAGTAATCCCTTACTAATTATATGGAACGTATCACCCCGGTTGCCCTGTCACATGAGCATGATGTATTAGGAATGGGTTGATGTCCACTTGTAATGACCATGTGTAAGATTGTTCTATATACACATTGTGTTTCTTCTGAGAGTTCATATACTGCATGCTTGTATTCCGTCTACTTTTACCTCTGCACCACATTTTGCTTGTTTCTGGAGAGTGGTCACTTTGTANAAGTAGAATAATCCCGGGTGTTATACTAAATGGAAAACTCGCTGCTGTGAACACACAATGTGGAATGAAGTGTTACAATGCAGGAAACTTCCAGAAAGGTAAATCTGCCATTCTGTTTGTTTTGTTTCCTCGGGGAAGCTTTATTTTTAAGCCCTGCCACTAAGGTTGCTATGTAACTTATCCCTGGAGTTTGATGAGAACAACCAGTTAATTAACAAGAATGAATACAATGGGGACAACTTTGTCCAGTGTGTGTATTTCACATATCATTGAGCCCCAGCATTACTTTTCATGTAATGCAGAACTGTGGCACGTGGCCCATCAGAATGCCCCCCATTATGCCCCCCATTAGCTTGTTTTGTCTTTGTCTCAACTACATCATGAACGTTCTTGAAATCGCCTTTCTGTTTGCATTGCCCATGCTCGGATTAGGTCTTTACACATCGGAAAGCTGATCTTGTGGACATGTTTTCTGTATGCTTTCTGTTCCCGGGGTGTGACTTAACTCTCTAATTCACACAGGTTAAGTGCTGGGAAGTTATTTATATTATACATTGCGGCCTTTGCTGAAGAACACACAGCTCTATTTATCTACATCACCTTTACGTGTAGAGCCGCGTGTGTGGGTCTTGAGGTAGAGTTCAGAACTCTAATGTGGCAATCGCTGATGTCCTGATATAGATGCTCAAGTCTAAATGTGCTCCTATCTTTCATGGACAGCGGCAATATGTCTTTAGCCATGGGATAAGTGTTCTGTGACCTTTTTATGACCTTGCGATTACATATATACTAATGTAACTGCATTGTAGAAGTAAATGTGATAAGGTGGTTTTAGTGTGCAGCTAGTACATGGTGATCAGATAGATGTGCAAGTAGTCAGGAAAGTGACATTGATCTTGTCTGTACCTTTTATTGCTGTGTAATGATGCCATCTGCTGGGCTAAACACAAACTGCTGTGACTAGGGAAGAAGGGAACCGTGCTTCATGCGTATGCACTGAACTAATGTGATCCTGTGCAATGCCATGTGTTATCCCAATCAGCTGCATGCAACAAATATTAATAGTACAAATGTGCCGCTTGCTTATCAGTAATTCTATTTGAACAACTTTATTCTGACTTAGGGGAGAAATTTTTATTTTACTTTAAGTATCCAACAAGACTTTTTTGGGCACGTACAAATTTTTTACCAGTGCTCCATGTTACTTGTGTGTAAGTAATTGTAATAACCAACATGAGTGCTTCCCTGGTGCAGTCTATCTTATTAATGTGACGTTCTGTCTCCATAATGTGTGAATGACTTCTGATCAGTTGTGGATAAACATGCCTTATTATTACCAGCTGACAATATGAGCAAATCTCCCCATACCTTACAGCATCACAAGGTCCAGGACACATGTGCAGCTCGGCATGTGCCTCTAGTTGTCATGGCAGAAAGGAAATATTTGGAAATATTTCCCCTACACATGTAACTGGAAAATGCTAAATACTCTTTCCATCTATAAAAGTGCGGTTTTATGTCTTCTCTTATGATCTAGTGATTCTGTAAACTTTACATTCAGTATTTGTCATTCTTTCTAGGTTGTGTATTAATAGGGGTAGATTTATTCATGTTTCCTAAAAAAAAAATGAAATATTGTATCACAATGAACTTGCCTATTACTTCAAAGGTAACTATAGACTTGTGAGGTATTTAACAATTGAACCACCCTATCTGTTCTTCTGTACAGGACTTTTATGATGGGCTTTGCAGACGTCTGATTTTACTTTTTATCCTATACATCCTGCTGTGGTCCTGCACCTTTAAAAATGGACTTTTTGGGTGCGAAACCATGTATATTTTATCCTGTAGCACCATTTCAATGTATCCTTTAGACTTGTGAGTTGTAATCGGCAGCAGCAGCGATGTTTGTTTGCTTTTTCTCGGTTAAACATAGCTGCAAAAGGCTGTTCAATCTTGATGCCAGGTGTAAACGTTGCTGTCCTTTTGAAGCCACATAGATTGTTTTGGATGGCCCTTTGTTCAGACATGTCACCATAACGTTATAAAACATTAGTGACATGTCTGGTTTAGTAATGTGCTGATGTCCTGACACGTGAGACTCTTATCATATGTGCAATGCTTGTGCTTTTATTTGATTTTATTGAAGCATGTGTCTTGGAAGCTTCTTGATCAGTTTAGCATAATACAATTAGAATGACTTCTTGTTTATGAAACATACTGATTGGTCCATAATCCCAGCTGTCGTCACCCCTCATGGGTTGTATATCAGACGCCTGACACATCCTAATCTTGCATAATAGTTAAAGTTGCCCAGATACCATCACTTTTTGCTATTTCACTTTTCAAGTTAAATTCTCTCTGTAAGAGGTAATGGCATGTAGACATGCTTATAAGGGCTCCATTTCATGGGCAGGACAATACTGGTAAGTCCTTTCTGTTAACACCCTTATTCTTTTTTGGGACACTTGTCCCAAATATCTGCATGTTATATGCGTGTCTTTGTTAATCAGCTTGTGCCTTGCTGTATATAGTAGCAGTGACCTATTAGAGGTTTACAGGTAGTATTGCGTGATGGCAGTAATTTTGCAGATATACCTATTAGCTTCATTTATCATTTATCATATATAGATATGTGAAGGACTTGCTTAAGGTATACATGTAGTTTCATTACATTTAGTGCTGTTTGTGTGTTCAGATAGAAACCATCTTGAATGATCCGAGGGAAATCTTTATAACGGATAACAAATCTTAATGTAACAGATGATCCACTGTTGTAATTGCTTATGGCGCAGGATTTACACTAATACACAACTATACAACTCTGGGCTCTTGGGTGACTTTGTATAGGGACTCCACGCTGCCTGCTAAAAGGAATTAAGAAAAAAACTATTTTTATTATTAATGATTAGTGAACTACTTAATTATATTTGCACCTTGTTTTAGTAATGAACAAAATTTGGAGTGAGAACGGTAACAAAATGAACAGCGTAATGTGATAAATGCACTAAACAGTTTCATCAAGAAGTACAATTGGGCTCTGACTGAGTCAATCACATTTTTTGTTTTGATTAAATCTCTTGGTTGAAGCAGCCCTGATAGAAACTCCTAAGACACATGTTTTGTCCCAGGAATAATCGATGCCATTCCTGGCGTAACATGTTGGAATAACAGGGGAGTCTCGGGCAGTTTCTACCCTCCTGTCCTGATGATTTAGTAATGGTTTGTCTTCGGCATCATGAGAAATCATTATGATCTGTGTGTACCTGGCATAACCCATGCAACTTACTATCGTTTGGTAAAGCCGTACTGTATAAAACATGTTTTTGCAAATAGTATAATGTAAAGGTACCATTACGCTGATGATCATAAAATGTCCCTTTTAGCTCTTAGTAAGAAAGCATGCTCTGCTTTAAGGGGTGGTGGCGGTGAAAAGCTTGCAATCAAGTGATATTTGCTCTAATCCTGTGTGTCCATATTAGACTGTTGGTGTGACTGCTATGTGAGATTGGGAGTGAAGTGTGTAATCTTCTTCCATTGTACTTTTTATTGCAGATTTATCATTTGACCCATGTGTTTAATATACTACATGTTCTTACAAAGAGCTTCTAATGAGTCTCTTGGGCACTTGGTATTAAGTGTTGGCACTTCTAATCTTTATAGCTGACTTGCTTTAAAAATAAATGACATTGAACAAAAGTTTGTGTTTTCCTACATCATTGAGCTGATTTGCTATGTCCATATGAAGTATTGTTCTGGTCTTAGTTTTCATGCAGATAATCTTATTCTTTCTTTTATTTTTCTCCCCTCAGTTCAAGTGCAAATGTTGTAGCCATTGACAACAAAATAGAGCAGGCAATGGTAAGTCCACATGCAACCCTCCTTTACTTTCAGTGTTTCTAATGAATATTCTCTTTCACTATTTGTAATAGTGCGCATAGATACTAATTTGCTGCACAACTAACAAGTAATAGCAATTATCTTTCCCGAGCTTAATGCAGATCTAGTACTGTTATACTGTGTATTCAGCCTCCCTTTTTGCTGTCTCTGTGGCACGTACTGTAAGCCACAGGGCCAAGGCAGGATTAACAGTGTGGCTAATGGGACTACAGCCCCAGGCCGTAATGGCTGTCAAAAAGGCAACTTCCTATATCTGAGTAAAGGAGTGCATGGTATGATTTAATGGACCACATATCATTGACCACCAAACTCTAAAGTGTTCTCACCCACACATCACCGGCCACTACAATGGTGCTTTTAGCATTTTTAGTCCCAGGCCCATATTGACTTAATGTTTAACCAATCTGGATTCCAATCTCTTAGTTATCAGTACCAATACCCTCTTAGTCAATACATTTACCCATAGGACATAGTTTTGTCTTTTGTGTATATTGTATGTGTAAGCGATACAAGTACACCAATGATGCCCTTCAATGCCATTGCTTTAGAGGGAGTTTTGTAAACATGATATTAATATAGGGAAAGTATGAGAATTATACGCTGCTTTCCCTAACTATTTTACATCAAAGCTAATTATCTAAACTGTTCTGCCCAAACTTAATAGTGATCAACTCTCTTCTGTCTCCAGAAATGTCTACCACAACAGCTAGTAACACAATTGCCAATATACTTAATTGGGGACTACTTTAGCATGCTGTCTACATGCTGGTAGACGTTTACAGATGAAAGGCAACTTTCTGATTGAGCTATTCCAATCACACCAAAGGATGCAGAAGATTTGTGCTTAATTCCAAATGACGTGTATATCAATAAAGAGTTTTAAAATTACTCTTACTGAGATTAGATTTGTATGTCCTATATCCCTGATGGCTAACCTGTGACACTCCAGATGTTGTCGAACTACAAGTCCCATCATGCTTTGCCAGCTCTTGCTAAAGGCTTAGCATTCCAAACTCCTGGCAATGTATGATGGGACTTGTAGTTTGACAGCATCTGGAGTGTCACAGGTTAGCCATCAGGGTCCTATATCATGAAATAAGTAATGTTCTTGTAGACAGCATGCTAAATGGCTTAGCGATGGCGCTGATGCCTTACAGCACTAAGATTGCAAGTTCTAATTTGTCTACATTGTGTACATAGTGTATGTGTGATTGCCCCTGTGTATGTGGCATCTAAAATTATTGATAATGATATAGAAATCCCTACAATAGTTTACCATGAATTGGTTTATTATGCTTTTATAAAGTTCTCTTAAAAAAAAAAATGTTTGGTTTACTTATTTTGTGTTAGATAATGAAGCCATGTCTTCCACTGGGGGAGGATTTGCTTTCCAACTGATTAGAATTTTTTTTCCTCCCACATTAGGACCTGGTGAAAAGCCATCTTATGTACGCCGTGAGAGAAGAAGTGGAAGTCCTAAAGGAACAAATAAAGGAATTAATAGAGAAGAACTCTACACTTGAACGTGAGAATGCACTGTTAAAGTCCCTTTCCAACAGCGATCAGTTGTCCCAACTCTCAGCCCAAGGAGGTCTCAGCACTTGTCAACAGCAGCCTCCAGTGATTGCAGCTCCTCTGACCTCTAATCAGACCGCACACCCACCACAGCAACCGAATGGATCTTCGGCTTAATGTGTATGGCTTTTTTTTGCCTTGTTCAGCAAACTGAAAGCGATTTGTCCTTTTGTGTGTCACTGCTGTTCTTTCCACGTTGAAAAAATGGGAGAAAAGAGCGAGTAGCCATGCTTCATTTTTTGTGTTTGGCCTTTTCAGTATTAGACAATCTTACGCCCTGATCTTTCATCGAGAGACAGGTGATACTTTTTGTATTGTGTATCGGGTTAACAGAATTAGATTGTGAAAGTGTGAGTGTGTGTGTATATAGAACATATATTTACACACTCGCACACATGCTCCTTGAATACTGGCAATGAATGTGTGCAGGTCACTTGCCCTTCTTGCACATGAAGGGCTAAAAAGCAGCAGTTTATGTTCTAGAAAACCGACAACATGCATGTATAATTACCAAGCCACTTAATGACCATACTGTTGAAGTAGTAGGGCGTCATTGTGTCATATCTTCCCCCCCCCCCCCTTATAGTATATTTGCATAGCAATTTTTTTTCTTATATATTTTAATTAAAAATGGTATGTTGTAAAAATTGGACAACGAAACACATCCTATTTTTATAGTACTATTTATGGACAAGTGAACGCCAAAAATGAACATATAAACGCAAGCATATATATTCACATAGAGAATATGCACGTGTCTGCTTGTCACAACACATTTGCTGAGCTCCAGGTCCATAGATTGAGTATGTTATACCTGAGGAGATTTAAACATAAGGCTATTTGGGGAAACTATATTCTACTGTTTTCTAGAAGATTTGTCTATTTTGTAGAATAATATGACAATACATAATAAATGTATACAAGATGCAGCACTGCTGTGTATATTTGCATGTTAAACATGTGCTTATATTTGTTATATCGATGTGCTTCGAATCAGATATATATATATATATGCTAGCTGATAAGGACTGTCTTTCTAAATTGATTCAGCAATTGCTTAAATATTTTACCTAATCCTATAAAGCACATTTATTTTTATTTTTCTTTAAATGGGTTTTCTGCAACATAAAATGCTGCCTGAATGAATAGTTAATGTCTGATATTCAGCAAATGGTCTTACAAAGCTTTGGCGGCTCTCCCAGGGGCTGTCTCTTTCAGAATATTCTGAGCCATGTTTTGTCAATTCTTTGTGTACAAAACGAATCCTTGTATTCACATTAAGAGCCACCACACTTTAAATATAAGTATCAGTTTGCCTCTTATTAGTTTCATTTAATATTTGTTTTATTTATTACAGGGCTGCTATTTTCTTAATAAGTATGAACAATGTCACAGACACTTTTATTTTCCTTATCTAGATAATAAACTGAAATCTATTATAATTAGTCGAGGCAGGGTGGAATTGAGTTGATAAAAAGATTTCTGCAATACCTGAGCGTACGTATCCAGATGTGTATGTATATCTAACACTAACAACCATTTATGTTTATTTCCTTTTTGGTATTTATTTAGCAATTATAGAAAGATCAAGTTTGAATGTAAATTTTGTAAAGAGTGTAAGTATGGAAACGCAATGCACCTGTACAGGAAAGCGACATTTGTGATACTAAAATAAATGATAGATTAGATATTTTGATGAAGAAACCTTTAATTTCTCTTTATGACGGAGAGAAAAATGCCATGATTCCTATGCTTTTTAGACCATTTATGTGAATTATTTTTTTTTTTTTTTTAGGGTGGGATAAAAAAAACTGTGAAATTGTTCAACCTACTTTGTAACCAAAGAAGCAAAGCTGTGTTTTATTTTTATTTTGTTATGCACATTTTCTGTACTTTTATTCAGTGTTCTCTAATTCACATTATTTTTCCCTTTTTGCTGGGTTTTTTTGTTTTAGTTTTCTTTTTGTTTTTTTTATTTTAGCATGATCTGCATGAACTATAATCTCTGAACCACTTTCGTACCTCATGTTTTTGTCAGGCACTCTTATTGTAATATGTAATCTGTGAACTGCGTCCAATAAACTGAGCAAACAGCTGGTGTCGGTCAAGATGCGCTAGTGTATCATACACTAGTTGTAATACAGTAACCAATGAAGTGAGCCATCTTATGTTCATTTTACAAAGGTGTTATACATTTTGAATGCAGAAAACAAGTTTTGTTACATTGTAGATTTTAATGTATTTAATAAATTCAACATGCAGATTAAGTCAGTGTATAAGAAGTATTTACATTTTGCTAAATACATGTGTACATTTCATAAATACATCTGGCAGATTTGTTTTGTGTAAAGAAACACACGTTTGTCCAGTAAATGTAAAAAAAATATCTATTTTGACACCGTTTTCTGAAACTATTAAATTGCAGTTTTGTTGAAATATGTGGTATTACGATATGTTCTGATCAGTCTTATTGTGATAGTGAAGATATGGCAGCATCATCTGCTAGAAAGTATGTTTTAGAGAAATGGGATACATAAGTTATTGCTGGCCCTTTAGTGTAAGGTAAGGGGATATATTTACTAAGTGGTGACATTGGAAAGTGGGGATGTTGCTCATAGCAACCAATCGATTTGAGCTATCATTTTCACTTTACACAAATGTGAATTTGAATCTGATTGGTTGCTATGGGCAACATCCTGACTTTTCAACCTCAACGCTTAGTAGATTTACCCCAAGAGGTCCAAGGTTGGATAAATCAAATGAAAAAGCAATAACATAACTATCCAAAAGATTTTAATTCAGCAAAATATAACACATATATATAAAGTATAATTTATGTTCAATCCACTAATTTAAATTTAGAGAATTTTGGTTAGGCATGCAGTGTAACCCTTCCGGCAAATATGTAGCAAATCTATTTGATATCTCTTCTGATGGGGAAATGGATTAAGTAGGGTGAAAGCAGAAGAGTTTGATAAAGTGCCTGTAGTATTCACAAACCCTGGAAACCCTTTTAAATAAGGTGTAATATGCAATTGCTTTCACAACGTATACTAGAATCCATACAGAATTAACACTTCTTAGTTGTCAAAGGTTTTGTGATGGTTGATATGAATGTTTGTCCTCTATGGTCCTGAGTGATTCTTAATATTATCAACGTTAAACAGCCAGTGTCTAGTCACATAGGCTTAGATCGAGGCAACCACAGCTTTTGTGAACCACTGTCCAAACACATCACCCGCAGTGATCCGAATCCCGCAAGATCCAGTGTACATAATATTTGAAATCGGGGTGCTGTGAAACTCCAGATCGTACATAAGTGTTAAACCCAACATCTAATGTTCTATGTAAATACTTTACCTCTTCCATTCTTACAGTACACACAGCACCCCTCTGATTGGTGTACCTCCAAGTGTAGAACATCCGTACCTGGAGGGTTTTCATTGACGCATGTGGTTATACAGTAATGATGGGTTTTAAATAATCTGTTATATGATCCTTGAACACTGAAGGTCAAGTTATAACACGGATATGCAAGTTCACTGCTCATATCTGTAGAAACACTGCATTAAAGGATAAAATTATTGCTTAATACAGTTTGTTTTATTTTTATATATTCTACACATTTTCATTCAGTAGCAGTAACTATATATCTTCTATTAAAAGAACTCTATGAAGCCATGTTTGAGAATGATTGGTCAATAGGGGATTGCATGTTCTTTTAACACCAAACCAGAACTAGAATCGGATGTGAGAAAGCTTATAAGGTGAGCCAGGCATACTCAGAAACTCCTAACGCTATTGTAATGGGATATTTCTCAGGGAAAGACTAGGGGATGGAAATTGGAAATTAAGATATCAATTCCACATACATACAGCCCTGAACAGTCATTGAACAGAAGGTTAGGGTTAGGGACAGTTAAATGCCATCATTTTTCTTTAGTATGACTAGCAAAGCTTTCCCGAAACATGAAGGTCTGAATTTACTAAGCAGGTAGATTGAAAAGATGTTGCCAATAGCAACCAATCAGAACCAGCTCTCAGTTTCATTTTACATACTGGAGAATGTGAGCTTGAATCTTTTCAATCTCCCTGGGTAGTAAATTCAGGCTGAAGTGTCTTACAATTGGCATAAGTTAGTTAATAATTAGAACACCTTGGCTTATCTTTATTAAACTGTGTGAATGTGAAAGTGAAATTTTTTTACTCTCGCTATACGTGTTAGAATGTCAGCTGATTGGTTGCTGTAGCAATATCACCACTTTTCCATTCCCTTGGTGTAGTACATCTAGGCCCTACTATGCATTGCCTACCACAACCTACACTAGTATTGTTTTTCCAGCATATTGTAGATACTTATTAACCCAGTGCTTTATGTTCAGAATGAGTTTATGAGAACAGCCAATATTTCCAGGACAGAATATATTCTTCATGTTTGACATAAGGGGCATAACTCCAATTCAGCAAGAGCAAAGCATTCT
The DNA here is from genome assembly GCA_016617825.1 of Platyplectrum ornatum. Taxonomy (NCBI): domain Eukaryota; kingdom Metazoa; phylum Chordata; class Amphibia; order Anura; family Limnodynastidae; genus Platyplectrum; species Platyplectrum ornatum. The sequence goes on from JABWIB010007362.1 coordinate 25,417, forward strand.
TGAAAGTCTTAAAATCAGAATAAAACTATCCATAGAGATCAAAGCTACAAGGTCTGAAGGTAAGGCACATGCACATATTTGAGGTTTACTATAAAGAATCCATATAATTGTCCTACTACCCATATTGACTTCCAATGAAAATATTAGAGGAGCGAAACAAAATATTAAGTCATGCAAATACTAATAGAAAAAACAGTGTATCAATCTGAAATATATGGTTACTGCAGGCTTTGAGACATAGATATGAAAGCACATGCTGCAGGAGGAGATATAGATTGAAATATAATATATTTAAGGCCCTGTCTATCTGTGTTCTGCTTCTCAGACTACTCTCTCTTCATACCCCAAATGTAGAGAATGTAGAAGGGTTGCCTAGTGCTTGTTAACCTGATAGGCACACCCCAAGGAGCCACAGAACTTTGCAGAATTTCAATCTGTTGTAGAAATTTTCAGAGAATAATAAACAATATCAATACCTGGGTACGGAATATACATATCTGTTCTATCAAAAACTACTTACAAAAACCCAATTACATTATAGTGATGTCATTTTAACAGTAAGATCTAGAACTGGAAAGGTGTTTGATGAGACCTCAAGTTCTGCAGAGATAGCTTGTCATTTGTCTATTACTGGCACACAAAGTCTACTGATCATATAAATTACTAATCGCATACAAATTATAAGCCAGCCATCCATCCATTTGTTTCTATAAAATGAGCAAATAGCGTCCAAATATATAGAGAAACATATCTGATTCATATTTTTTGTACCTGGATCTCGGTAATGGAATGTGTTGTAAAGGGTAAGTCCCTCATGCTCCATGTATGTAGGCAGCTGTATGTCATCCCCTTCTGCTCTGGCACTCTTAGTGGATGTAACCTCATGAGAGGACCACTCCTTCACAGTATGGTAACCCTTGTTTATCTAACACTTGAGTTCTGAATCTCCAGATCTCAGATGGTCTGATTGGTTGCTGTGGGCAACATCCCCACTTTCAAATCTCACTGCAATCTCACCGCTTAGTAAATATAAGGCAAAAATAGGGGATGGTTTAGCGCACACTTCTCAATAACACGGTGGAGGTTGACTTGTGTAGGATGTGAGAGGGCAGTTAGGGTGAGCTGCCTTATCTCCCTTGCCGCTTCCAAGAGAGAAAGAGCGGCAGAGATATGTATACAGTACAAAGGGGGGAGGGAGATGTCTTGGCNCTACAACATTTGTTCAGTGTGGTTTTAGTGGTTGGAGTGGGTATGTGTGCTTGTTCTCATTAGTTCGTATATATGTCCCAGGATGGGAGGGGGAGGGTAAGGGGGTGGGTGGCAATGTAAAACACAAAACAGAGAACAGAAAGAGAGAGTAATGTCCAATATATGTATATATATTATATATATGTATATATATAAATGAATCTTGCAAATGGTCAATGTTGCACTCACGTGATCGCAGCTTGGTTTTTATGCCTGGAAAATCCCTTTTATCGTCGGGGCCGACAGGTCCTGCAGCACGGCAGCGGGTGGTGCTCTCGGTGAGGTGCAGTCTTCCGTCTGTGGTCCCTCAGGGGGGGTCTTCTTGTGGGGATGTCGTCCTTCCCTCTGGGTGGCTCATCGGGCACTTCCTTCCTTCTAGGTGGTGTATGGGTTGGTTCGGACTTCCCTCTGAAGACGTCTATCGGAAAACTTGATAAGCTGCTTCTGGGTCAGTGAGGCGTCCTGCTGTGCAGGGTGAGGTTGTGGTTGTTGGGGATGTACCCCTATTGCTGCTGAATAAAATAGCTGTGCAAACTCTATGCGATGCTTCAATGGGTTTATTAACACTATTTACAAGTTTAAGCAAGCAAGTAAAGTGTTAATTTGGGCAGGGCGTGAGGGTGTGCTTGTTCCCAACACGTTTCGTCACTTATGTGACTTTATCAAGGGATAACGCGAGAGGTAAGTGAACTTGTCACCACTATCCGTACGAGTGAACCCAAACCTGGCCAAAAACTATTCATTTAAATATGCCTAAATTGCGCTAGGTGAGCAGGGGGATGTCTGGCTCAGGGGATGGATCCCACTAGTGCACATCTGGATCAGGTCCAATGTGACATGTGAAAATGATAATTTTTCTGCATGCACTGAAAATATTTAGCTTATGGGGTATATTTACTAAGCCGCAAGTTTGCAATGAGATTGGAAAGTGGAGATGTTGCCCATGGCAACCAATCAGATTCGTCACACATTCTCCAGTGTGTAAAATGAAACTGAAAGCTTGAATCTGTTTGGTTGCCATCGACAACATCTCCACTTTCCAATCTCACTGCAAACTCGCGGCTTAATAAATATACCCCCTTGACTTAACACTCTAAAATAAATTAGCTTTATGTTTAGTCTGTGAATTAGACACTCACCTCTAAATTCAATTTCTGTTTCGCAGTTTGAATTTGTCTTCCTGTCCTTTATGGTCTAAGACATTATTATAATAATATTATTATTTTTTACAAGAAAAAATTATTACCTTTGACATTAATATGCTCATTAACCCCTTTGTGACGCAGCCTATTTGGTCCTTAATGACCAAGCCCTATTTTGCACATTTGACATGTTACACTTTATGTGGTAATAACTTTTTAATGCTTTAACGTATCCAACTGATTCTGAGATTGT
>JABWIB010007363.1:15139-25724 GCA_016617825.1 Platyplectrum ornatum
ATTCAGAGTTGGCGCAGATTTTTCACGCATGCGCAATGCGAAAAAACGCAACCATTCAGCCGCAATGCGCAACTCTGGATCTGGTCCATAATGTTTACTCTGATTCCTGTTTTACTTATAGTGCTATGTATATCATTGAGTATTAATGTAATATATACGGCTCTAGAAGAAATAAACTACATAATAAAATTTTCTCCCATTAAAAAAAAAATTGGGAAAAAAATTTGACCACTTTATCTTTTTCTGTTCCTTGATATATGCCCTGCCATGTCATTTTGCATTATACTTATGTGTTTGCTTCATTTTCTTCAGTCTCTTAGTCCATACCCCTGCCTCCCACCTACGAGGCGCTCCAATCCAGACTGCTCTGGTGATGTCTTGCTGGCTCTTAGTCAGGAGGAACGTGATGTTATTGAGGCAGTGTCATCAGTGGGATACCCGCTTCGCAGGGCTATGATTGCTCTGCAGAAGATGGGAGGACAAAGCCTAGAGCAGGTAACTCTGTCAAAATAATATCCTGTCAACATAATCTACATCATGCAGGTCCATTAACAGCAGCCGCGCAACTCTGAGCTATATGGTCTGTCTGGAAAAACAAAGTAACAATATTCTCATTTACTTTTGTAACTTTTGTAAAATGTGTTACAGTAACAGTGATGTGAAAATTAAATAGAGACATATTAATTGAATCCATTTTTATCATTTATTTGCTGACTATATTGGTTTGCCTTCCAGGGTCTAAATCACTAAACAGTGAGATTGAAAAGTGGGGATGTTGCCAATAGCAACCAATCAGATTCGAGCTCACTTTCTCCAGTATGTAAAATGAAACTGAGAGCTTGATTCTGATTGGTTGCTATGGGCCACGTGCCCATTTTTCAATCTCCCTGCTTAGTAAATTTAGGCCCAGGAGAGAAGACAGCAAAAGGGGCGGGATTGGACATCAAATATAAAATCAAGTCCTGGCCATTTAGTACTAGCCATATCCATGTGACATTCATGCAGAGGGTAGGTGGGATTTCATAGCAGTGATCTCATTAAATGCGTCTCGAAGAAATTCTGGGAAAGTTGGAACCCTTTAAATATGTGATTGCCATCAATCACTTTTTAGGCGCTGGGTCCAAGAAAGGCATCCCAGATTCTGACCATACACTATAGCATTAATTCATTGATGGATACAGTTCAGGAGTCTCAGCCTGTGTCTCTGGAATACTGTCCTTACACTCTCCTTCCACTCCATGTGATTACAAGCAGAAAGCTGATGGGAAATACAGTAATATGCTATCACATATATATATATACTTTATAGATAAAGGGACGAATTCTTTGTCATATTTTGCATATGAATGCCAAAGCAAACATCCATTATGCAGACCAATGAAAAGGCTTTCCAGGCAAGCAATAAACATATAAATAAATGCATTTAATTCTGTCTAACATGGCTTTTTCAACGCTATACTCTTCCTGTATTTTCTACTTTTGCTCCTTTTTAAGAAGCTTTTCTTTTTGTTTAATCTACTTTTCTGTGTCGTCTGTACCTGATTTATGCTGCTGGCGCCAGTACGTTTCATGGCCACCTATTCAGCCCTTCCAAGATGAAGTGCGATCAAATATTAACCTTTTGGTGGTCAGCCGTTTGTTCATTTGTCCTCGTTACTTCTCAATGCGGCCATTAAAGTGAAGTGGTTAATGTCATTGTGAAAACATATCTGGATAATAAATGAGACTGCTGGGAGTTCAGCTGTCAGCTTACCAGGAGGACACCAACATAAACATGATTATGACAAGCTCTGGAAGAGGTCTGTGCCAGGGTGCAAGATAAATTTGGTGTCTGAACTGTAAAATGTCACCATCCTTGAATACTGAAGAGCTTGCACATTTAGAATGAGTGTTCCATAATACAATTACTTGTGATGTTAAAGGAACATCATGAAACTGAGTTCTGATCAAAGGCCAAAAGAAGGAAAACATTTGGCCCTGGACAAACCATTTTACATTCATAGAGTGCACATGAATTTTACTTTTTTTTTTTTTTGCTGTACTTGCTGCAATTGTTCCTTTTTTTGACTCTTCATCATCCCCGTTGTATATATTCTTAAACCCCAGATCTGCTGTTATGATAGTTACAAATGGCTTTCGTGTTTCTAAACTGTTAAATTCTTATCATCTACATATCATCTCCTTGTCTCCAGTGCTGGAGTCAATTTATTGAAACCAGGTGTTCCAGTCTCTCCAAGTTCAACTGTGTAAAATATAGAAATCAACCTCTTAACACCTACTCATCACGGCTTTTCTTGCTTCCTCCCAGGTCCTTGGTTACCTTGGTGCCACAGATCGTCTGTGTAAACTCGGATATGAAGAGGCGCTGGTGGAAGAGGCAATGGAAATGTTCCAGAACTCTGAGATAAAGGTAAACAGATGAGGCTTCACATGAAAAGCAGATGGGACTTTCTGTAGAAAGTAATAAGAACTGTACTGGTAGTGATGACCTACTTGGAAGATTATGGAAAATTATATTATGTCCTCTAATACCTTTGCACTCAGTTTCACAAACTTTTCAGAAGCATTCAAAGAATAATAAGATCTCCCATTTCTATGTATAGTACATGTATATTCTTATTTATTTTCATTTGTTCTCATTGACTAAAGACGACCACACACTGGACGTAAATGTGGGCCAGTGTTGTACTAAAAAACCCATCTGAGCATGATTGCGGCAGATATGTTTATTAGGTAACGAAAGTGTACGAAAGGCTTGGTTAGGTGCCCAACCGACATGCTAATGACCCCTGAAGGGGCAGGGAAAAAACTTTAAATGAAGCAGATGAGCACTTGAGCACTTTCTGGACACTTTAATGTCTTCAAGGCTCATATGACCTAGAGGAGGGAGAGGGGAGTGAATACCCCTTTCTTGTACATATATACAGACGTCCATGCGAGCGGAGCTTGAGCGTAGGTCTGGATCCTGTCTACTATGTTATCTCCTTGGCTGATATAATGCTGCAGTGGCTGGGGATCACATAGGCTGTCTATCCATCACCAGGGACCAGATCCAGACTTGAAAGTAGGAGAGTTACACCTGGGTAAAACCATGTTGAATTGCAAAATGAATGTTAGTGCATGCATTACAGATAATGACCAGCGTCAAATCTAATACTATTTGCAGTATTTAACTCCTCTGAAATTCAACATGGTTTGGCCCAGGTGTAAATGTATGCTCCTACAATCAAGTCTGGATTTGGTGCTCTGTTCTGATGCAAAAGGATCAGCAAATCGGTCAACAAATGTTATGGTTATGTAAGGGGTGATGCTGTACTGCTTCTTAGCTGATGTAGATGTCAATGCTACATAGAGAGAACCTAATGTGTGTATTTATGGAATTCCTACACCAATCTCATACTAATATTAATGACTATCCCCTCCCCCTGCAACATGAGACTAGTCATCTTTAGTAGGGTCGGTCCTGCTTCATGACAACTTTCTATGCTGGCATGTCTGGGAAAATTGTTCATTTCCTGTTTGTATGAAGCCAAATCAGAGATCAGGCAGAGACTGTGAGAAAAGCCCCAACCAATTCCTTAGAGCACAGACTGGCCTTCATCACACAGGTCAAAGCATCAGATGGGCCTCCATGCACTGCAGTAACAGAGTGGAAGCTGTGACACATTTGCATCTCCTTCTAATACATCTCATGTCACTGTCTGTGTGTAAATGAAATATTAACATTCCTGGTTTGTTTTGTTTTAATATGTGTAATATGAGCGCATAATAGGTTAATATGGCCCTTTCTTTCATCATGTGAAATAAAGTAATGTTTTGTTAATAACCACACCATTAGACATAGTCGGCTTTATATACTTGGAGCTCACATGTTTTTTTTATAAACCTAATGTACTGATAGTGAGAAGCATGCAGCTAATGCAATGTTATTACAGCACAAATAACATGTTAAACACTTTATTTAAGGAACAGACATAAAAAACAACAAAAATACTCCAAACATTCTGAAAAGAAGTATCAAACTCATGGAGACAATATTACAACATACATTCATACATAAAGAAATGAAATAGAATATGAATGTGGTACATATTTTTAAATATAGATAAATAACCTAGAGCAAAAGACCAACCACACACTACTTTATATAACAACTATATCTAACAGAATGATTTCTGCTTTCACTCAATAAACATAATATGGTCTACTTTACTATTAATATAATCCTTACATACCACACAGGAATATCATCAGCCGTAATATAGCTAAATATATAAATATATATATATATATATATATATATATATATATATATATATATATATATATNTATATATATATATATATATATATATATATATATATATATATATATATATATTTATATATAAAACCCACTAAAATGTGATAAACTACACAATATGACACAACAAATACAATACAATTTCTATCAACGTGCTACATTACATAGCATTGTCCGCTTTACATTTATAATGATTTGACACTGAAATGACCATTCGTTTGTCAGAAATGTCGTGTGTTTTAAAGTTTCTACACATTTTATTTACAGGATCTGTGGTAGGTTTTTACATGAGGACTTTCAGGTATCAGCATTGTTATTCGAAGAGGTCACAGTAATCCTTCTACCTGGGTTTATTCATTGTGTGATTTTTCTGTTCACAAGCTTTACTAAAGCTATTGTTTAGTTCACAACTGAGTTTTACCTTGTAATTTGCCTAAAATGACATTTATTTACCTAAATAGAATTTCCTATGTGGAAAAATGTACTGTCATTAATTATGTCCAAAGCCGTTAAGAAAATTGTGGTATTTTAGGTCAAGAATAAATAAATATTAACTAGATTATAGAGTTTGTCATAGATGTGGTATGTTACTGCCAGCGCTGTTATTAGAAGTGGATGTGTTTTTGGAATTAAAAAAAAATCAATAATGCGCATACCAAGGAACTTTGGCAAACATGGAGCCTTTTGTAGCGAGTTTAGAAAAGGAACAAATGGGAGGAGCAGACGAGCAGAGAGGATTCTGGGGAATACAGCCTTACTTAGTCTTTCCCTAGAGAATACATATATCATCTGAGAACATGCAAATACTCAAGGGTTAAAGCATGGCATACTTGTGTGTCCACAACTGAATAAATCTCTTAGAAGGGCATGAAAAGAGTTAACAGCAGTCCTTTTGCCTCATCTTGAGTTAATAAGTTACACAATAAAGCGGATAATCTCTCTGAAGTGAAATCCTTCCAGACCGAGCTCTTAGCAGGGTTCCTTAAAATAGTGCGCAGGACTAGTGGGTGGTAGGGAAACTGGCAAACGTTCAAATATGAAGGACAGCTTCAATCTGAGAAAATGTAATGTCTTAAAATGGAAATAAATAAGAATATTGAGCAACGGGTGTACTGGGGCGTAGAGCAGTATTGAAGTAAGTGCCCATACTTCCTGCACTGCTATAAGGAGTCAGTAATTAGCCGATTAGGATGATTAGCTTACCTCTTTACCATTATTTTGTAGTTTACATTCCCAGAGCAGTCTCAGTTATTTTTGCCACAGCAACAAGTCTATTACCTGGAATAATGATCATGTTAATGATACAGAATATATTTGACTGACAAAAGCCACTTGAACCAAGAGTCAGCAATTTTACAACCACGGTATGTGTCCCTGATGTAGACTCTTACCAAATGACATAGATTTCATTGCAAAATGTATATCTCTACATCAGCCAAAGACAGAGGTACAAAACCTAGTAAAAGGCTAACACCAATAATAACTTTAGGCGAAAGCGGTTTCTTTCTCAGGTTATAGACTCTTGCTGTTACAATATCCATACTACGTTCTAAATACTTGGTACACATTGAATATTTGATAGGACAACATAGGATATTGTATAAGGATTTTGTATTTATTTCTGTAATATACAGCCAACCAAAGAAGAGTGTTTTAAAAGGAAATCCATCTAGATACTGGATACCATATTATCTATGATGTGTAGTGTTGTATTGTGGGAGACCAGTTAAAGGAGAGCATTGCAATAATCAATGCAGGAGGTGATTAATGTATGAATGAGAGGTTTTGCAGTTTCTTGTGTGAAATATTTTTAGAATTCTGTAAACATTAAAATTAATGTAACAGGCTTTATAATCATATTGTCAGGGCCGTCGAGAGAGGGGGGTACTGTTTACCCGGGCCCGGAGCTGAAAGGGGCCCCGTGATTGAGATTAATGTAGTTTTATTTTATTTGTTTTTAACTGTTTACTGAGAGTGATCTGCAGTGAGAGCTGCTCTTATGTGTAAGAAAGAGAAGCCTGTAGCCCTTCACTGGACTCTGCTCAAGCATGACCTTACGATTTACGATGTATTGCTTGAACATATTCCTCCCCATGAGAGGTAAACACACATATAATGTACTTTTGCCTCTGTAGGTCTAGTGCTTTCAACCTTATAGGTATACAGTCAAGGGAAAACAGACATGCCCCCAATGGTGTTAAAACATGGATGATAATAGCACATGCTATGTATCGACAGAAAAAATAGTGCTTATTAAGTATGAGGGGGCCCCAGGAAGTTGCTGTACCGGGGCCCAAAATTTCTCTTGGCGGTGCTGCATATTGTATGTGAGGCATAATGAACAGTTCAAAGTCTACAGAGAGAGAGAGGGCAATCAGGTGAGTAACTTCTATTGACTTGTGATAGTAGTAGCTCTGTTATTGAAAGACTTGTAATAATCGTTATTAAATTATATTATATATTATGTTACATAGGGGTGTCTCTTTGTTGAAGGTGTAACCCTTGTAAGGTGTGATGACAGTGTTAGGGTTACACTTTCCAGCTCACAAAGGGCCTGATTCAATTGTCTACAGACATGGGAAAAGTCTGGTCTTGCGATTTTTCCTGTCTCATACAGTAGTAAAAACTTGCATCTGTTTATACAAAGTTGTATGAGCCACGAGAAAAAAAGACACAAGTGTCATGCAGTTTGCATAAGGTAGTTTGCGCACAATTGAATCAGGACCGTAGAGTTCCAGGTATCACCACCCCTGTCCTGTACACAGTGACAAATAATGAAGTGACCATCTCCTACTCTGTGTCTCCTCCAGGCTGCAGAATACCTCCGCCTCTTGCTTCAGTTCAATGACATGGGCTTCCAGCAAGAAGACATCAAAGAGGTGCTCCTGATTTATGACAACCACAGAGATCGCTCCCTGGAGGAACTCATGATGAGAGCTCAGTGAATCCCACAGAAAGACGGCAGCACCAGACTATAGATTGCTCATCCCGAATACACTGTATACACTGGACTAGTTTAGTGATTTCTGTTTTCTTTAACCTGTTCTGCTTATTGAGTAGTTTAACAAATTGAAAATTGTGATTTGAATAGGGGAATATTGTATTGCCACTGACTATAGTAATTGTTTATGGATTTAGTTATTGTTTTTTTAACAGCGAATTGTGCATAATGTAGTATTGTGCCAGTATTACAAACCCAGTGTTTTATCACNTAAATTCACTTAAAATGACATTAATTACTAGTAAAATAACCTTATATCATGCATTTTATTCCTTGGTAAAACCTGAGATTCATCAACTGAGATTGGCTGAAAGGTTCAAATTTGTGTGCATTACATTACACTAAGCTTAAATGGCTTCTTTTTTTGTTTTGTTTTATGTCAATTAAAAAATCTACATTAGTTTTCATGAAAACCACTAAAAATACTTGATCTAAATACTTGATCTAAAAAAACTCCTTTTCCTTTAAACAAAAGTATTTGCATCAAGGGTATTAATGTGATGGGTAGCACGGGTGGCTCAGTGGATAGCACACATGCCTCACAGCACTAAGATTGGAGTGCAATTCCCAGACAGGCCTTTATCTATGTGGAGGAGTATGTGTGGAATTTCCTCTTTGCTCCTGGTTCCCTCCCACACCCCAAAAAACATGCTGGTAGGTTAATTGGCAGCTGACTAAATTGTCTGTAGTCTATATGTAACTGCACCTGTGTATCAAACTTCCCCACCACTTTGTCTGATACAAATTGTAAAGCGCTACATAATATGATGGCGCTATATAAAAACCTGGTAATAAATAAATGTTGTTAAATGAATTGGAATAAGTACAAAACCTTATTTATGTATCCTGCTATTTTCAGAATATTCTTGGAATATGTAATGGAGCTGTATTTCCAGTAACAATAGTTCTAGTTTTATTAGGAACTCCAGCATAGCACACAACAGAGATGTCTGCTGGAGCCTCATATTTCTTTGTAGAAAACATTGTATATTGCTATGCAACTTGATAAACAATATGTATAGTAACAATACCATACACCTATAAATACTGTCACACCAGCAGGCATCATAAAGAAATGTTACAAGCTATAATAAATACAGTAGAGTGGAGGTGCAGGTGATGGCACCAAGCTTTATATGAACTAAAATATATTTTTGTTTCATTTTCCATTCTAATCCTGTAGTTACAAGATCTAGCTTGTAAACTACAGGATTGACAACATTCGCTATTCTGAATGGGCCAATGAATATGGGTTCAAATTTAATTGAGAGAACTCTGAGCCATAGTTTTTTAGAAGACAGCCAAACTTGTCACTGGGATGCAACAAAGGTACCACACATCTCTTATGATCTGCTTGGATCTTGTAACATTGGGAAGACCTCACCCTCTTCCATGAAATTTTGGAGGGTGGATTTGGAGGCAGGAACTTGAGATGCAAGGAGAGCTGAAAATGGTGGAACATTTGGATGCTATCCAAATACCACCTTGAAGGGAATGGTATCCAGGGTTCAGGGTAGTAGTTGTTGTATGTGAATTCTGCTCATGGCAACAGGTCAACCCAATTGTCTTGGGAGGTGGCAGCATAAAGACAAATAAAAGTCTCTCTGTCTTGATTGACCCTCTGCCTGCCCGGTCTGAGGGTGGTATGCAAATGTGAACTTCAATTTGACCCCAAAGTTGATACAAAAAGCTTTCCAAAATCTTGCCGTAAATTGGACTCCGTAGTCTGAAATGATCTCCTTGGGACACCCATGAAACCAGGAGATCTGCTTGACAAAGTGTTTGGACAGAACTGGAGTGGGTGGCAAGCCCCAGGAGTTGGGTTTGGACTTGCACGGGGACAACAATGTTGGGAGGTATGTATTATGCATCAGATGATTGATGTTGTGTTCCGTGTAGCAGAGGGTGGGAGGTGACTGTCCCTGGTCTGTACCTTATGTATGGCAGATTGTACTGGAAGGGTGAACCCCCCTTCTGTGGTCAGATCCCTACCTTAAATACAGAAGGATCACAAAGAGGTGCGTGGAATCAATATTAGACCAGTATCTGGCCCAGAAATGCAAAGCAAACCTGTGATGGTTGAAGGGTATGTTTTTAATCTTTTGCGGCACTCATTACTCTTATTCAATACATCCAGCTGAATGTATGAATATTTTCTTCCTCTATGTGTGGATTAAATTGATCCTTATATGGCCAGTCCAGTCTCCACATTTCTGTTGCCAAGATGAGGTCATAGTTTTATAGCTTCAGCGTGTGGACCCTGACTATGATAAAAAGCGACTGGCAGGTAGAAAGAGCTACATAGAGGACAGCACATGCTGAACTCCTATGTACCTGCAGTGTAATTGCTGCATACAGCTCTGGGGTCTCTGATGTTCTTAGTAATGCCTTTGTATATTGGCTGCTTACATATGTTGTATAAAACTTTGCAGATGCCGAACACATCTATATCAAAGATCAACATATTGATGAAAAATAGCTGTAAAATGAATTCAAGGCAGATGTGTGAGATAATGCAGTACCCTTGGATTGATTAGAAGTGTCCTTATTGAGAGGAGTGCAAAGAAGAGCAACCAAAATGGTATATGGTATGACTAAAAATATAAGGATGAACTGGAGCAACTAAATATGTACAGCTTGGAACACTGAAGGGAGAGAGGACATCAAGGGATGTCACCAGGTGGAGGAGGGGGGCATTTTTCAGAGAAAGAGGTATGTATAACACGAAGGCATGCGTATAAACTGGAGGGTGGTAGGTTCAGGGGAAATGTGCAAAATAATTATTTTACTGAAAGGGTAGTTGATAAGTGGAATAGCCTATGTGGAGGTAGTGGAGGCTAATACAACACAACGGTGTAAGCATGCTTGGGATAAATATAAGGGTATTCTGAGTCTCAAACGAAATAGAGAATAAAATAATGTCAGTATGGTTAAATAAACAAGGGGCAGACTGAATGGCTCTTATCAGCTGTCACTTTCTATGTTTCTATGGGCCAGATTGAGATCTCATTACTTAAGCTGGCCATACACTATGCAATAAATTGTTCCAATCGACAAGCTTTAAGCTGGGCACACACGGTAAGATAAATTGTTCCAATTTAAGGATTTTTTCAAGAGAGGGTAAAACCATGTTGAATTGGAGGGGAGGTTAAATGAATGTTAGTGTGTGCATGCAGGGAGAACACTTTATTTTTGCATTTTGCACACAGATACTGACCAGCGTTACTGTTACACTGTTATTAGACTTGTGCTAGGAACCAGCATCTGTCACCTGTAATACT
>JABWIB010007364.1:5793-22717 GCA_016617825.1 Platyplectrum ornatum
ACAAGCAGCGGGAGCCATCTGGTCCGTGCGTTTGAGATGAATGGGGCTGTCACTTATCCATTACTTGCAGCTGTAGTAATGTAGTGATANNAGCTTCTTAATGGTAACTAAACAGTGCCTGCAGCTTTACTTATCAGAATATTGCCATGTATAACTGTATTTGGAGAAAGCTACATGTGGACCTATCTGTACATTGAAACATGACCTTTCCCTCCTGAGAAACCTCTTCATGACAAAACCAGACACAGGGTCAGAGAAGCTGCACCATCAGGTATATGTTCACCTCTGATGCCGAACCTAAATCTGCAAACTGTCTGATTACTGATAGGTTTACGGCTTTAATAAAACTACCGTAAACTGTCTTAAAACCATAACCAATCTTGTAGAGTTGGAAACTATAACCAGAAAAAACAAATTTTGCTTTTTTAAATCAACTTCCCTTTAAAATATATCTGTCTAAATGGCTGGAAAATGATTTCTGGAAAATGTGTTGATCTGCCGTTTAACTCATATAAACNCAGTGGAGGAAAGAGTATAATGAGACCTACAAGTGAAATAGCATCTAATCCTACACACCGAATGGACAGCTTACGTTTTTCTGATTATATCAGCTTTGGAGAATTATCCATATGTGACAGAGATTGGGGACAATGTCTTTTTGCTCCAGTAGATAAAACCTTAACTTCTTTTTACTGACTTGGCGAGTAGTAGAGGATGTCGGCTGTGCCCAGCCTCAGGAAGGTGGGTAATAGTTTCATCACTCAGAGGCATTTTCCTCTTCTTGAGTCCTTTAATGAGCACTTGACATGACTGGCTTCTTTCCTCCAGCTGGCTTACTACCAAGACACTAGAAATGCAGGTTTTGAGAAAATGGAACTAGAAGCAAGTACAGCTGTCTTATCACCCACAGGAGATGCAGAATAATAGCTGACGACAAGGAAAGTAAGCAGGGATTCAACGAGAAATGCTGCACACATTTATACTGTAACCATGTGGGAAAATCATTATAGGAAACGTGCTTAAAATAAAACAAAAGGTTTCTAATACTGTATGCAGCTATCTGGAGTGTGCAGGATTAAAGGTTTGTGGGGGCTCCTGGGCAACTAAACTGTAGGGGGCCGAGCCGCACCTTAAACAGTTCATACATATATACATACATACATACATAAAGTACATACATATAAATAGCATTTCTGTATGTTCTACCTGTGTCCGGTTTCCTTCCACCCTCCAAAACCATACCGGTAGGTTAATTAGCAGTCAACAATATTAAGTAGATGATAATAAAGTCTAGCCTCCACTTATGCCCCTTGTATATCCCCAAATATTTAAAATAATAAATAATTTAATCTAATCCTACCTTACCTTTGCTGTTTTCCTCTCCCTCCTCTCACTGACCTATCAGATCATTTGTTATGCAGCACTTCTACAGAAATCTATTATCATGAGTGACAAGGCCGTTTACAATGGGTCACATGCAGTCAATAGCAGTGGTCGAAGTGGGAAATTAGAAAGTGGGGTATAGACATTAAGAAGTGGCGCTATGGAAACACTGAATATAATAGAAGTCAATGGGGATTTGAAGTTTTTCTTAATTAGGTTTCAATCAGTGGGAGAAGTGCCGGTATGGCATTACCCCTGTATACACCCCCACTTCGAGCCCTGGTCTATAGTGTATATTGATTTTGATGATGATGCAATTTTGAGCTCCTTTTCATTTCAGGTTACAAGGTAGAGATTCCCTTTGTAAAACTACAAATACAGAGGTAATGTTAGGCTGATATAAGGGGAAGGTTAGGCTGTGAGAGGTACAGGGTTAAGATTAGGCTGATAAAGTAGAGTTTAGGGTTAGGCTTTTTGACATGAAGGGATATGATGGGAGAGGCAGAGGGTTAGATTTAGGGCAGTGGTTCCCAATTTTTCGAATTCGAGGCACCCTTAGGGTTTCCATAATTTTTCAAGGCACCCCTAAGTCAAAATAATTTCCAATATTTTACGTTTTTAAGTCAAATTAGTGTAATAACTATTTAGGTAAAAACAGAAATACATCAGACTGACATCAAATCTTGTGTTGCTCCTATACACGAAGAAACACTAGCAATGTGCCACCATGTCGAAAAAGACATTCCGTGGCACCCCAGACAGCCTAGGCAGTTTGGGAACCACCGATTTAGGGAAAATTAGACCTTTTTGTCTNTTTTACAGTATCAGAACACGAAGTGTCTAAATTCGACTTCCCACCGGCATACCACACCCCTCTGCTTTTAACTTATGTGCATATTTTAGTTCTTACCTTGCTGGTTATCTGGCTGGTAATTCCTACCTGGTGCTAGAGCCTCCAGTATACAAATTAGAGGGAGGGGACATAGGAAGCCGACATGCATCANCACAAAAAAAACAGCCCCTGTCACGGCTCCTAGGAGAGAGGAATGAAAGGGTTATTACGCCTGTCATTTCTGTTTCTTAACAAACACTAATGTAGTGGAATCTTTTAAAGACCAGTGTTATGTTTGAATGACAGGTCGACCCGAGCAATCAGGATATTATTTCTGAAATACCAGGCTTCACTGAGACGCAATTAAAATGACTTGAGCTGAAAGGCATTTTTGCATTAGAATGGCTTATGAATTGAAAACCTCCATTGTCTGAGTGCGAGGCCTCTGGTGAGTCCACGGCTAGCCACCTTTCCATGTTTGCTGCCCCCCATCTTCTGGACCATCTGCCAACACAATACGTAATATGAAGAATAGAGGCTTTNAAAGCCGTAGCAGATAATACTGTGACATTACCCCAGAATGTTTAAATTAGTATCAGTTCATACAGCCGCGACGGAATAAGAGGAAATCAGTAAATAACTGTTATTTCCAGCCACTTATAGTGTCATTTGGACGCCCGAACACGACAAACTGACAGGAGGATGAATGGGAATTGTCTTCTTCTTTATAGATCTATTGCTGAATGGGCGGTGAAGGAGGTACCTTCTATTAGAGAGCGTTTTTAGGTGTTTTATTGTTGTTTCGATCAATTGTATAATCATTGCGATAATACAGTGCAGCATCGCAATCGTCCCCTGGGTTGTGTACAACATAGAAAGGCAGGATGTGTTCGGATGAAAGGATAGGCAGTGAATAAAGACTCATCATATTTGCTTATTCTTGTTGAATATTAGGTTAAATTAAGTGAGCGAGCCTCCAACTAGATTGGAAAAGTGGAGATTTTGCCCCTAGCAACCAATCAGCATCAAGCTCTGATTCATTTTACATACTAGAGAATGTGAGCTTCAATCTGATTGGTTGCTATGGGCCACATCCCCACTTTTTCGAATCCTACAGTTTAGTAAATTTAGACCCTGGTATCCCATCTAGAAAGATAGAAAAGAAATTAAAACAGGGCTGGATTAAAGTTTGCGGGGGCCCATGGGCAACTAAACTGTAGGGGANCCTGTTGAAAATTATCAAACAGTACATACACACATATATTATATAAGAGCTAGATGTGTCCTAATTTCTGCCCCTATTATATGTACGTCCCTAGGAACGGCCACATGCAGGGACTCTGATCGCCCTGTGGTTATTGACAGAACCCCCTGGATGATGAAATACATGCTGTAACTAGGGGTGAGATATACGATAAATAAGATAAAATTAANGACTGCCTACACCATAAGTACTGTATGTCTTATGGTCCACATGGAAGAGGTTAGTGAACTCCCCTGTCACTCCCCTCCCTAGATCTGCAACAGTTCCAACGCATACTCTCGTGGAACGGACTACCATTGGCGACTCAACATACCTATCCCGGCATACTTGTGGGGATTTTGTGTGCGATTAGGTGTAACACACCCATGTACTGATTTCCTAGCTAAGTTCTGTTCTGTAGCATCTGGTGTACACATGTGCAGATGGGACAGTTAGTGATTTATGCAAGTGACTTTTATTAGTAGCCTACTCTAGGAAAGTCTGAATCTAGTACAGTTAAGGTGTTAGGGGACACTTGTCACCTTTCGGTTTCTTGTGCTACAATTTCTTGTCTAGGGCTTATCCTTCACTAAGGACTTGGGCTAGGAAGCATAGATGCCATTTACCTCCCCTGGAGTAACTTTCCCCTCTTACTTTCAACTCTGGATCCTGTCCATTAGGTTTTGTCTCTTGACATCTTCATGCGTTGAGAGTAGAAATGTAATATTCCTTAATCTTGGCTTAAGTGTTATAAAACTTCCATTATTTAGTTGGGCTTATTGTCCATTGTTATACTTTTATAAAACTGTTACGGGGACAGGACGTTTCTGCATGGATGGAGCACAAATCTTAAGGTATTGGGAGTGGATTTGGTTCCATGATAATAATAATGATAATAATGATAATAATAATAATGATAATACTTAGAATAATAGCAATATTTAAGAAAATTCACTACAGATGCTGAAAGAGCCGTCTTGGTAGCGCTATAAAATAGCCGGCACCCGGAGACACACACAGGGCTAATGGATGAAAAGCTCTGTGATTATCAGAAGAAACTTGTAAGAAGAGCTTGTTCTCCGCTTCATCTTCCTGCGCATTCATTAAATAGTCAATATCGACCTCAAGTCCAGATCAATCCAGCATTGAAGAGTAACTGCCGAGAAACAATTGACATCCACTTAATACATCCCGGTCAATTTTCACAAGTAGCCGTTGATGGTTACATCATGATTACGTGCAGTACACATGCCACATGTCACTGATCTTCTCATATCATTGTGTTTCAAGCCTCCAGTAAAGCCATCTGAAGGCAAGTCATCGGTTTGTTGGCGGGGTTAGGAAAACATATGGGGCAGTATCATCAATGGGGCCAGTAGGTATCCGCATGAGAGGGGACAATCGGTCATGGCGTCATGGCATCATGGCGTCATTAACACAATGCTTCTTTCATTTCTTGGTGTGTTCTCTGCTTTCTTGTACTTCGTTGATGGCATCATGAGTAGGGGATTAACCTATAAGAACACCTAGCTGTGTACATCTATCTATCTATCTATCTATCTATCTATCTATTTACCTACCTACCTATCTATCTATCTATCTATCTATCTATCTAATGATGGTAATAGTACTTTAGTTGTTACGTTTTATCCAGCTTTAATACCTCTCTAATTTTAAGTAATAAGGACAGTGGGGAGAGCTTTAGGTGGGGTCCTCCATGGGGACATGGTCTCATACCTCCCAACTGTGCCTATTTCAGTGGGATTTCAGGGGACTGCCCCACTATTCCGCTTGCCCAGTACTTTGTCCCGATAAAGGGAAAAACATGACACGTTTTTTGCTTATTTGTCCCATTTGCAGTGACAGTATTTTTGGAAGGTTGTCTTCCTTATACAAATGGGAATCTGCATAGTTACTGAATGCAAGATTTATATCTGGATCTTGATGAATAGTATTTAGACATGTTCCCTGTGTATACAATAATATTGCTATTATAATTATTATAACTGTACCTATCATTATACATAACATTAATGTGTCTGATTATCACCAGACATTGACANTGTTTAGAGGACCCTTTAGTAATTCAGAATGTGCATATTCTCCCAAAGTGCTACTTTCAGAGTAATGACAATTTAATAAACGTAGAAATACTGCGCATTGAGAAAGCCGGTGTCACTATTGTCACAATCAGCCTTACAGGTGGCAGCACGATAATTACATGAAATGAACTGTAAATGGTTTCCGCTCCTGACAGTAACACTTGTGGGAAAAAAGAAATCATTGTGTTACATGTTTCACCCTCCAAGANGCGCCGTTGACACACAAGGAAGAACGGGGAGTCTGTTATGGGTTTAGCATTACTTGACACTAATGAGGCCACCAGTTACATTCCTCCAGGTCTGTGCGCATTTCAAAAGGATTCCTATATTTTAGGCTGTCCTCGCCACTTGTCACGCATTCCTGAATGAAAGTGTTCATTTCCGGGATTATAGAGGTGTAAGAGACAGGAATCTGCTGTAATGTGTATTTCTTTCTCTGCTGTTAGTTCTCAACCTCTATTTTTAACANGGGTCTACCCTGTCTACAACCACTTTCCTCTGTATTACATGATTTTCACAACCGTAATAACAATTATTACGACGATTTATGCATGCAGCGGCTGTCAGATCGCACTGAGCATGCTCAGATTATGGATTTACGCATCAGCATCTAGGAGGAGATAGCATTACTATACCCATATATATTAGTACAGGGACCTTTCACAGGAACGCTTTACCCTAAGGACAGAGAACACCCACTAAGGTCAGAGGGATGGACGTTTCACAACCAGCAAAGGAATGGGTTCTTTACAGTAAGAGCAGTTCAGTTGTGGATTTCACAGCCAGGGAATATTGTAGAGTCACTTACATATAACAGTAGGGGCAGGGCTCCGGACCTGTTATACTGATCTCCTTCAATGTGACACCACTCCGCGCAGTGTGTTCATAAAGTTAAGGGTAGGGTAAGATTAAGGACATGCAACTTGACACATTTCAGTCTTTGTTGTATGGAACAGGGTATGAAACAGGGCTNGAAGTGGGGATGTATACGGGCACTTCTCCCACTGCTATAATTTAAAAAGTAAAAATCTCCATTNACCCCTATTATTATCTATGTTTCCATGCCGCCACTTCTAAAATTCATACCGTCACTACTAAATTTCCACTTCAACCGCTGGTATGAAAGTTATGCAAAGTGCCCTTAAGTTTACATTTATTTTTCTACTCTAAAATGTCCCTCAATCCTGGATCTAACCCATCCATCTGTTAATAATGCTTTGGATTTCTGATATGCACCTTGATTCAAGGTTCTGGTGCAATTTCCACTGGCATTCAACCTTGGACATTCACTGTCTGGGTTATAAAGGTCTACTGTGACTCATCATGTGTTTCCTTCCGGAGGTGCTCAACATCTCCAGTTTTTTATTCCTACAGTTTAGAAAATATGAGCCCAAAACTTAAAAAAAATCATGGCAAGATCATGCGCTTAACTAACTTTGGTTCTGTGTAATGGACTAGGAATTTGCTGAACTATATTTCCATGCTATCGATAAACCAGTACTGTATATTGTCAACCTGCTGCAGTATTGNATATCTNTACACTAAAGTATTATGGCAAGCAGATCCTAGAGGGTGTGACAGCCTCATCACATGATCTTAGCTCCACCCCTGCAGAACAAGAAAATGATATGCAGAATGCTTGTCAGGTCTACCATGATTTCTGGACACACTTTATAGCAAGCATATATGAAAACAAATTAGGATGACACTAGGGACATCATTCGCAATCACATGTTTTTGCGTTAGCATTTATTTTTCCTTGCGTTAATGGCATCTGCATGGCTAATAGTCTAAACTTTTCCTAACAGGCTGTAGGCCCAGACTCATCCCAGTCCCTGGCAGAGATGGCTGTTTTGACAATGGTTTGGCTGGGCAAACATAGCGGCATCAGCTTAATATGCTGGACATTGCAGATGTGTAAACCTAGTCCCAAGGTAGTGTTAATCCATAATTCAATGAAGACTGTTTGTACAGCTCGCTCCTGGCATATACTTATAAAGCAATCAGGAGAAACAGCTCTTTATCGCTTTATTTCCACATGTTGTTTAAGAATGAATCTTGCAACCACATTTGGCTTTTAAAGTTGTGTTTTTTATATGTTGATTGACAATTAATTCTGTGTTTTTCCTCCAAAAACAAACAAAAGTGTCTGAATACTTTCATGCAGTATTTCTGCCAGTGTATATATATTTATGGTGAATTATGAATCTCAATAAATGCTTTATTATTGTGTTTTCATAGACTGACACAGAATACGCACCTCCGTGGCAGCTTGTTTAGGTTTAAGAGGAACCTTGAGTAGGGTTTTCTTTTAGCACATGAATCTAAATGAAGACATTTCGGAATTTACTTGAAGAATCCAAATTCTGTACCTATACCGAATAGGCAGAGTTGCCAACCAAATCACACCCAAAGTCCCACCCCATATCAAGCAAGACAATATTATGTTTACTATGGATGATCCCATAGTAAAAGTCCTGCCCATTCATAATAAAAATCATGTGAGTATGCACAAGCACCTAGACTTACCTGTCTGTGCACTCTGGCGGGGTCCCTCTGGAGGTGGCATGGAGTGCTGTAGTAGTTGGTAGGCTGGCAAAGGTCTTTCTTTCCTGTCTGTGATCCGTTGTAACACAGCTGCCATTTTGGTAAAACAGAAGTGACGCGGCCGCCATCTTGGATTTCAGTCCTGTGACCGTTTGTATTAATAGTGACCAGAGTTGCAGCTGCTGCCACTGTTGTCCTAAGAGCCACCAGGGGGTATTAAGATGGGCTAAATATGATGGTGCTAAATAAATAAATTTGCAGAAACCTTGTAATAAATAAATATATTTATATATGATGTAGTTTTATTATATAATAAAAAGAACGTAGAGAGCTGAGGTAATGGTACCAGTGTCCATACATTGAGGTAAATATTGGTTAAATCACTTGTGTCACCAGTTACAGCACTGCGTCATTTTGGGTAACACTTTTCCTATATCTATGGCTGGATGGTGACCATTGCTGGTTATTCATACATGGTTACATGATTCCCATTGCCATTGGCCTCTTATGTTTTGAAGGACGACCTGTTCTTAGTCACTGTTCTTCACTATTTTCTCCTTATTTTAATATATAATAGCCTGAACTGTGCTTCAGGGTCGAGTCAATGGCCTGGAAATACTCTTGTGCCATTGTCCTGATTGGAGCTTTTCTATGACCTTGTCCGGAATCTGTTTGCAATGCTTGTATTTTCTTTACTGGGAAATGCAGAAAGTACCTGGGGGTATTTATGTTCAATGATTTAACATAAACACTACACACAGGTAGATTACAATAAACTCTTTATATGAAATGAACTAATTCCATTACTCCAGACAATAACTAGTACAAAGACCCACTAGAATCAGGTCAAGTACCACTTGACGCATACATACCCACTATGCACACACACACTTATAACTATATATATATATATATATATATATATATATAGTTTATTTCATGTTTTACACATTGTTAACAAGGAAGGGAAAGAATTGGTGAAATGATTGGATTTCGTTATAAGCACAAAACCAAGTCCCTGTCTGGTGGCCAGTGAATCATTTTCCACTAAACCCATTTTTATTTTTCTTTGTAAAATGTGAAACATTCCAGTGCGGTGCAAATACATTTATGTGTCTGTCCAGTGTCTACTTTCCCAGTTATTTATTATTACGCAGCACGTTCTAGTCTGGGGCACCCACATATCTAGTTACTGTACTGTGGTAGTACATAGTGTTCTGCTCCCTTTATACNTTGATTTCTGTTCATTTATCAGTATTAAGAGTTAATTTAATCCAGACAATGCATTGGCTAATGAGATCTGAATTACACATATGTATGCATCGTCGGAAAAGGGGGATGGGGGGGGGTGGCGCAGTTTCACCCCCCAAACTGTGAAGGGGGATCCTGCATGACAAAATGTCATACAGGGCTCTCTCCCCACTCTCTCTTTGGAATGAAGCCAATCTGTCACAATGATACACACACAGTCAGACAGTGTGACAGGTGCTGCAGCTCCTCTGTGTTATGACTGAGTCTGTACATGATGTCACACTGTCACACTGTCTCTGTGTCCCTCTGTGGCATGCAAGGAGGGGGGGACTTTGCAAGGAGGCTCCAATGAGGGGGTGACTTTCAGTATTTTCTGACGCCCCTGCATGTATGTAAATCAGGGTTGCCGACTAAAATATCCCAGGAGAATCACAGATTTCAGCATCTCTCCCGGTATCCCAGGAGAGTCAGCTAATCTGTTATATATGTGTGTGTGTGTGTGTGTGTGATTGGGTTGTTTTTAGGGTCGGGGAACCCCTGCAATAGCCACCCAATGTTCTTTAAGGGGGTGCTGTGCTGAACCCGATTTGATTCTTGAGGATCCAGTCCTGTAATGGTTTTGTGGTGCAAAATGCCCTTTATTGTTTTGGAATCTATCCTCACAAATTACATATATCCAAATATTTTTAATTAAAAAAAATTGCTTGTTTTAAGTGCAAAATATAATATATAATATAAAACACAAATCTTTCCGACTGGCCATTTGCAATGTTTCCATGAAGCTTCCCCTATGTTACATTAAAGCAGATAATATAATCCTGGCTTCTGCGAGCTTCAGGTAATCAGAATTCTGGAGAAGGAGCAACATGCAGCCGTTAGCAGCCACAGTGTCACTGGTTTTTATTAAATATCCAGTCTGCAGAACTAGACAGACATTAATCAGACAGTACATCCAAGTAGTGCACTTTCGCCTGGTGAAACACTGTCTAAAAAGGAAGCATTACAGCATCTTACGCTCTGTGCAGACACCAGGAATGTCATACAGTTTATGCCTTAGACAGCTTGTCGCATAGCTACGTTTTACAATGTGAAAGAGATCTGATTAAAGCGCCGTATGTGTGCGCATGTGGATGTAGAATTACTGCTTCTAGAACCAGAACATTTGGAGCACCTCTAGCTGGGGCTATTTGAAATGCCTGAAGGTTAAGATCTTGTCTCACCGCTCTCAAAATCATAAATCAGCTGTAATATTACTGGGCTTATGCATAGGAACGCTGATCANACGAATCTATTTACCATGAATCAGCTTTCCTTCCCTGGGGTGTGACTTACCTGATTGTGTACAACATTTGGCAAGGTGGGTGGGGGGGTCTACGACACTCTTCTACTTAGGGCTGTTCATATGAAGTGAGGGCCCAGGAAATGCATTCAGAAGTTACGATCAGAATGTATGAGAAAAGTGTGCTGTCAGATATGATGGGCTCATAAATCTGCATCCAGTCCAGTGACCATAAATCATTTATTTTCATGAATTAAGCATAACCTTCCTCTCCACACTGCTTAACTCTAACTTTCCCCTCCCTGCTGCCTAACACTAATCTTCCATTNCCTGCAGACTAACCCCAATTAAACCCTCTTACAGTAAAACTCAAACCCTCCCCTCAGCATAACCCTCCATTATCTTCAGCCTAACCCCATCCCTGCCATCCACAAACCTAACCCAAATCCTTATTACCTGCTGTCTAACCCTAACCTACCTCTCCCCACTGCCTAACCCTAATCATCCATTCCCTGCAGCCTAACCCCAACCCTCCCCTCAACCTAACCCTCCATTACCTGGAGCCTNACCTAACCCTCCCCATCTACAAGCTAAGCCAACCCCTCATAACCTGCAACCTTACCCCAGCCTTCCTCTCCCCACTGCCTAACCCTAACCTTCCCCCCCTTGCAGCCTAACCCCAACTCTACCCTCTCGCAGCCTAACCCCAACCCTCCCATCAACCTAACCCTCCATTACCTGGAGCCTAACCCAACCCTTCCGTCTACAAGCCTAAGCCAACCCTTCATAACCTGCTGCCTAACCCCAGCCTTCCTCTCCCCACTGCCTAACCCTAACCTTCCCCTCCCTGCAGCCTAACCCCAACTCTACCTTCCTGCAGCCTAACCTCAACCCTCCCATCAACCAAACCCTCCATTACCTCCAGCCTAACCTCAACCCTCCCACTACAAACCTAAGCCAAGCCCTCATAACCTGTTGCCTAACCATAACTTTCCCCTCTCTGTAGCCCAACCTAATCATCCATTCCCTGCAGCCCAAGCCCAACTCTCCCCTCTCCAGCATAACCCCAACTCTCCCCTCAACCTGACCCTCCAATATCTGCAGCCTAACCCCAACCCTCCCCTCTACAAGCCTAACACAACCCCTTATTACCTGCTGCCTTACCCCAGCCTTCCTCCCCCCACTGCCTAACCCTAACCTTCCCCTCCCTGCAGCCTAACCCTAATCATCCATTCTCTGCAGCCTAACCCCAACTCTCCCCTCCTTACCTTAGGGGAGAGTTNGGGTTAGGCTACCTTNTAGCCNACCTATACCCCCTAAGCCCATCCCCCTCTCTCAACTCAAACTACCTGTGATTGACTACTCAGTTTAACCTATTAGTGCCTGTCCCCATTGACAGCCAGCCATGAGTTAATGGCTTTTCATGCCTAAGCCAGCATTCAGTTTTCTTTCTTGCAAATGATTTGAACTTTAACTTTCGCATTATTCCGTCTCATGGATCGCATGCCTTTGTCCCACTAGTTCTCTGCTCCTTGTGAAAGAATAAAAGACAAGCAAAAATAAGTTAATAAGTCAATAAAGTGACATTTATGCTGGTTTTAGCAAAATGTGGACTTATGAGATAGAACGTATTGACTTGTGCTCCTTTCCCCTCGAGCTGCTGAGGGAGTCATTCAGTTTTTTGCCTGCATTCATGTGATTGAGACAAAACAGGAAATTCTTCTCTGGCAGCCGTCTTCATTATGCACGAATCAACCTACATAGCTGAACAGCCCGTTTCAGTGCTAGAAAGAGCTTCGACTGCTGCTTCAAACATTTTAAAGGAAAAGTCACAAATATCTTTCCTAGAGAGAGCTTTACATAAGCAGCTTTATGGCAATTTTACACATGAGGTCACGTAGCCCAAAATAGATAATTTATCAGAGTTCTGCGAGGGGATAATCCACTAAGCCCCTTAAAGTGCGCTTTCAATCTTGGGATCTATATAGTGAACAAAACTGCTTCTCAACCAGCTACCCCCTGTAGAATCAGGTCAAGTACCACTTTGCAGTCCATTCTATGCTGATTGCCCTCTCCACAATTCTTTTCCTTGATACTATGAGCCACCATAATGGATGGCACTTCCACTAGTACTTTGAACTGGATACGGATGGGTCGATTTCCGCATATTAGGTGCACGTGCAATGTAAAGTGCGATCTTCATCAGGCACTTTAGTATGTGTATGTGTAGGTGTATGTGGTAAAAGCTACCTTACATGTTTTATGAATTGATGAGGCTTTGTTTGGTAAATTCCCCCTCCATTGTATGTAAAGTTACTAGGTACGTTCCTCTGGGCCATACTCTTGCTTTAGATGAGTGTGACAATATAAAGTATGGTGTCACCCAAAAGTGCACAAATGGGGGCGCTCCTCATCATCTTAAGTAGGTTTTAGAAGTTGCCTTAGATAATTTTGGAATTGGTGAAGCCNCGTGTCTGTGTTGGTTTCCTCCGGTTAATTGTCCCTAGTATATGTGTAATTACCCCTATGTATCAAATCCCTAATCTCTCTTAGAATGTAAGCTTGTGGGCAGGGCTCCTCTTCCCCACCCATTCTGTCTGTCTGTATTCCCCATTGTACGGCGCTGCGGACACTTTGTAGCGCCTAATAAATAAGCGTTAATAATAATAATAATAATTGTGAACACTGAAATGATTCAGCACAGGGATCTCACATACAGCGCATTATTTTGTAGCATAGTGCTGTACTCCTTTACTCACATGCTGCAGTATCTCACATCCCTCCACATGAGCACATTACTACAAAGTGCTTTCTGCGTCTATGTCAAATACCTCAGCTAACAGTTTGAATCTTTAAGGTTTGTCTCCCAATGAATCTAAGAAAAATAAATATTAGATCATAGGCCATTGGGGGCATGTGTGTGAAATTTCAAACAGTCACAGCCCAGATGTATTCTGTCTCATGACACCCTACCTCCAGCCTCTGTCACAAGTCATATTCTGGAAATGCGTGTGGAACTCCCATGTCTGTTGTCATAATGTCATAGTTATGAAGCAGAGAACTGCTACATAGAAAAGCTTCTTTTGTACACAGTCTAAGCTGGCATGGCGCCCCAGGGGCATGGCATAACACCTAACAGGGAAAAGCACCATAGTGACATTGTATAATGTGTAAACCGGCCCGGTGGCACAGTGACAGTGGCAAGATGCCTATGCTGAAATAGTGCCGCAGTGACATCATATAATGGCAAGGCTGGAATGGTGCCCCGGTGACATGGTCAAATACCTAACCGGGGGGGGGGGACATGGCGGACAAGGGGGATAGCTGTGGTGGGCCGAGCTTCAGGGTGGCCCGTCACTAGTGTTACCACCCATCCCACTGTTGCCGGAATAATTAATTAATTACTATTAATTATCATACATTTTCTGTTGCGGCCCTGGGGATCCTATTACAGCAGTTAAATGACGTTGGTGACCTCTAGACAGGTAAGTATGAATAAAAATGTAAATATTCCAGGATCGTCACCATCAGCAACTATCCCAATGCTTTGTAGTTCCCTTTTATTTTCCAAATAAATAGAGCCCTAGGCGTCTTGTTAAGGAGCAGGTCCCTGTCATGTACATGCTGAATGTTTGCAATGTTTCAATTATAATGACCCATCCACAGGAGAAAAAAAGAAAATAAGAAGCCTATGGGGAGTCTTGTTCCCTTGTAATAAGGCTGCATCCGTAAAGCACTGCCAAATGAACTGCTACATAGGAACATTTGCATTATATTAAATGAAAGGATTTTAATGAGTACAGAACATCACAATCTGTGTNCAGAAGTCGGATGTAGGACGGAGACCAGGATCCAATCAGATCCTCTCTGTCTATGCGTCTTTCTCTATTTCCTGGATTCGGCATTCTGTGGGGGTAAGAGGATGTCACACCCCTGTCAAGCCATGAATCCTAAAAAGAGACCAATACAGATGTGACACTTTATATTAGTTCTTAAATATGGATGGCTGGCTATACCACATGTGCCAATAGGTTGCACTAATGCGTAACAACACACAGGTTGTCCTGCCAATGACAATGGTTATCTTCTTCATTGATACGCCACCTAGCTGTTACTGTTGGAACTGCAACTTTTTAGAGTTACTGACAGCATGCCACAAAAGCACATTAACATGGCGGTATATTAGAAACGTACATCTGTACCTTTAATAAGATAGGGACAGTGCAGAAGGCTGTATAATACAAATGGTTTTTAGTGTGACCTGACTATCTGTATACGTCTCCTCCGAATAGTGAAATCACTTCCTCGAATTGTTTCCATGGGTGATGGGAATAAGCCCTTCTTTTGTAAGTCTGCATCAAGTCTTTTAATAGCATTGGGCCAGATCCTGGCTTCCCTAACTTATGTAAGTCCGATTATGGAAGTGCACATACGTAACAACAAATGCACGGAACAATGTTGTACCCACTTATCCAGATCTGTCTCCCCCGGCACACCATTATTACGATGAGTGGACAGGGGAGAGCATTTAAATGAAGGGATTGAGGAGAGGAGAAAATCGCGTGGACCGCTGATCCGCTTGGTATAGTTATGGTAGGAGTGTAGCAGCCCCTGCCTTATATGACAACACGAGTGGGGAATGACAAGGGTGTTCACTACCCTCTCCCAGACTCCCATGCTGCTGGTCTGGCCCATTCTTATTATTAGTATTATTATAATATAATTATTATTATTAATAATAATAATAATAATAATAATAATAATAATAATATATATTCATAATAATAATAATTGCTTTTTCTAACTTTACTTTTGTGTTACGTTCTATAAAAAAGAAAATCCCAGAAAAGATTAGGAGCAGATTGTTAGGTGAATTAAGGACTTTCTCCCCCCCCCNATTGGACACAATTTATCTTACCGTGTGTACCTAGCTTAATTCAGCATCATACACATATATCAATATAAACACTTTAGATCTCATGGTGTAGACATATGACGGTAGTGGGTTCTGCACTTATACAGGGACCTGGCAGGGATTATATGCACTGCTTGTGATATGGGAAAATAAGTGCTGTATCCCTTTAATTTATAACATTCATTTAAGGAATTTGACATCACTATTTTCCAGAGAACTTCGGCTTCTACAGAAAAGCACAGCAATGACAGAATGATATTGTCCTCATCTGGTGATAGATCATTTTCATCCAGTATCTGGCTGATGGCTTGTCTGTATTTTCCCATATCTGATGATTGACTGACCACATTACATTCCAGACTTGCTGAAAGTAGGAATATTTGTTATCGTGAACAGATTTTCTGAAATTGTGCAAAAGGGAGCATTGTATCACGGACATATAAAGTATGTAAAACATTTTTAAAAATAACAACTTTACTATTTATTATTAGTTAGTTAAAGAAAGTGCAGAAAAATAATAATACAAAAAATAATAATATAAAATAATAAAACAATAAATAATAATATAAAATAATAAAACTATAAATAATAATATAAAAAAATAATTACTTTACCATTTATTATTAGTTAATTAAAAAGTGCAGAAAAATTATAATACAATAAATATTAAAATAATATAAAATAATAAAACAATAAGTAATAAAAAATATATAAAAAATAATAATACAATAACTAATAAAATATTAATATAAAATAATAATACAACACGCACTATTACAACAGAAAAACAGAAGAATACTCCCTGTCTTAAAGTAGTGGAAGTTTTCCATGACATTGCAAACCTTGCCCCAAATCATTCATTTAAATCCTCCGCCCAACTAGTGTGAGTAAGGTGGGTGGGGGAGAAGTACTGGCCCAGCGGGAGGAATTTCAACAATGTTCTGTGCATTTAAAGTTCCNCCCGTGCAACATCTATTTTAAACGTAGATTGACCTGGCAGGGCCATGGACAGGATACTTAATCCCATCCTAAAATACAGAATAAAATAAAAGCATTAGGAAATCTAAAGGATATTTAAGAATCAATATTTACTATAGCAGTTTCCTGATGAACATCGCTTATGGCAGCATAGGGCTGATACNCTGAGAGATTGATCAATAAGACTTATTTTGTCATTTGTTAGGTAAACCCCTCATGCTACCTATTAGGAGTGATATTCTCTATTATAACTTATCTATCAGCNATTTTATTTACATTAGACATGTGCATCTCTGATGATAACTGCTTTTTCATGACCTCTTAAACATCCATGATAGCATTTTTGGGGTGGCTAATTTAGGGTTGGAACAGTTGGTTAACTGTTCCCTATCCT
>JABWIB010007366.1:0-12979 GCA_016617825.1 Platyplectrum ornatum
CACCTCATCATGGAGGAGGCACACCTCATCATGGAGGAGGCACACCAAGCCCCCATCATATGACAGACGACCTGACTAGGATTAGAAGGGCGCCCCATCCACTCTTTTATTGCGCCAAAACTATATTGACACCCCCACTGCTACCGCAACCTATGTCCCATCTGTAAGGAGAAAAAGACATGTTAAGTACATCCTATCAAAAGGGAGGGAGGGAAACGATTTCCATGCATTTGAGTTTTATAACCTTTATCACCTGACCCACTGCCCACCACCCAACCCTACCCCATCACCCCACCATACATCCTACCCCCAAACCACACCTAATGAGAAGTAAACACCTTCTCTGATTGGTTTCTACGGGCAACATTTCCATTCCCACATTATAGTAAATCTATGCCCCAGTAGTACTTTAACTGGACTGGTTTAATATGTGCTGAGAGGTGTAGCGCCATTGTTTCTCATTGTGCACGCGGTAAGATGGTTGGTATGGGAGGTTGAGAGGTTAATCCCATCCAAAGTAATGAAACAAGACTTGCTGGTCAGGAGAAATGTAATTGTGTGAAAATGCTAAATGAAGATAACCCTTCTCTTTCTGAAGAGAGTAATACAGATTTATAAAACAGCAGGAACGGTGAACATAGAATTGATGGTTTTTCTGTGATTGTCGATATGCAAGACCGATATGCAAACCCTTAACTGGCAAATGTCCCGGGATCTGAGGTGGTGATTTCATGTAAATCATTGTCTCTAGCCCCGAGTGTTACAAAGAATAGACAGGACATAATATGCATAAATTACACCCCCAGCCCCACCACTATCTTGCTAGCTTTTGGGTTCTCCCTCCCGGCAATCCTGCCCTGACTGAAGTGTTCTTTAACCTGGCTGTTGATCTGCTCACCAATACATTGAAACACACAAACCTCTATGGCTTATTAGGAAGAAACGACCAGGGTGCTAATTTTTCAGGTGCTCAAACTGGTCATACCTTAACCTTATAATGGTATCATTATCATTTAACCATAAGTAATATCAATATTTCAAATTAAATAAACAACTTCCATTGCCATTCCTACTTGATTCCATCAAGCAATGACATTATACCAATCATTAATTCATCTTGTTGGATATCCCTATTGATATCTTACATAGAAAGTAACAGCAGATAAGAGCCACATGGCCCATCCAGTCTGCCCCCATTGTGTGCTTAGTACCCTCAAGGGTGACTCTTTACACTTCCATGGCCGTAACTTACCCTCTCTATGGTTGATTTCTTTTGTGAAATCCATGTTCAGTTCCTTGGATCTTGAAACGTGACTGCTCCGGTGCACTACAGAACACAGTCATATAGTAGGTTGCTTCAGGAAATGGCAAGCCTCTATGGCTTATACCTAATTCTTACAGGGACCTACAATAATGAGGTACTAGTCTGTCTTCCAGTTACAGAAGAGTTTCTAATGTCCTCTGAGTGGCAGTCTCAGCAATAACATAATATTGCAGGTGACATTTTCAGCCATTTACTTATGCATTTTAATTTAGTGTGTGAAAGTCTGTGCGGACGTCTGCTGAGTGTCTGCTAAAGTTCTTTTATGAGAATAGACACCAGTCATAGGTCAGGATATTAATACAGCATCTTATTTGAATACAATATATACAGCTGAGCTTCACTCATTTCAAATGGGGCAAAGTTCTTTTTTTTCATAACATACAAAACCAAATGTCTAACGAATGGGAGTTATATGGAATCAGCACTCAATCACTCAGGCCCATTATATACACATTTACATAATTGGAATAACTTGTTATTTCTGTTTCTTTTCATGTACTACAGTCAATGTGTGGTAAGTTATTCCTTGTATTGCTCTAAAACATGGAAATATAAAAAAGAATTTTGTGTGACCTGAAGATTACATTACACTTTGTGCTAAAAGGTCATAACTCTATTTACTGGGAACTGCCAGACCCAACAATGATTAAAGGTGCTAGAGTAGTGCTAGACGTGAGCCAGAAGTGGCATGGTATCATACCCCCTCTTCCAAATTTCCACTATGACCACAGAGGACACTAAAGTGTGGAAAGAAGAGTAACTCCTCTAGTATGCTGGGCTGGTAGAAGAGAACATTTATTAATATGAATGTTCTGTCCTACACTGATGTGATCTGGAGGTAATTCACAAAAATGCCCCCAGGAGGCGTATGTATAATAAAGGTGGGATAGGGAGAGCTGTGTGATGGAAGATACATGAGAGGGAGAGAGATGCGTATATGTATTCGCAAGACTGTGTATACTGCAGGGGTGGATTGGGAATTCTAGGTGGCCCTGGAAAAAAATTTGCAAAGAGAGTAACCAGGATTAGCACGGAATATGCCAACATATAATGTAGTTGCGTCATGTATAGCCAATTATGGAAGAGTTAGTGACCACCACCTATTATGGTC
Organism: Platyplectrum ornatum; assembly: GCA_016617825.1. Taxonomy (NCBI): domain Eukaryota; kingdom Metazoa; phylum Chordata; class Amphibia; order Anura; family Limnodynastidae; genus Platyplectrum; species Platyplectrum ornatum. The sequence continues at coordinate 2,436 of JABWIB010007366.1, forward strand.
ATTATCCTATACAGAGTGGCCTCCAAAGCACCCGCCACCCCTGGTATACTGTATATGAGGGGGTACTGGGAAGCACCTTTTACAGAGTGAGAGGTAAGTAATCTTTATATACAAATCCATGACATGGGAAAACACTTTTTGATTGCAGCCATTACTGGCACATTGAATAGTTTAGATATTGTCTAGCAGAGTTTGTCAACTAGAAAAAGAATGCCTACGGATGGTGTCCTGAAGTCGCCTTCCCATTAAACCACCCCCCATGCCTTTAACTCCCACAACTTACCCTTTACCTCCCCCTCCTCCCAAATTAAGAAATAAAGTTTTTTTATAAGGCAAAATAAAACTTTAAGAATTTTTTAATCTTTTTATCTTTGGCTGGTTAAGTTTTAACCAGCCAAAAATTTCTGTTTCCAAATAAAATGTTATTTCAAAAAGATAAATTGGCTAAAAACGTGTCACCACCCAGGTTTCTGTGACATTTGGGTCTGCACTGTGTTCTGCAGGCAGTGAGACAGGCCCCCTGCAGGGAGCTACTGACACCATCCCTCAGTGCAGGCAGCCGCAGGCATTGCCAGGCATGCTGATGCAGAGCGAGATTATATATATATGTCTACGACTGCATTTTGCATGCCGTTAGAGTCCCCCTTCCATTTCCTGGCTTCTCCCCGTGGCTGGCAGTACTTGACCGGGTCATGAGCAGACGCTGCATATAGATGTCATTAGTTACTACAGCAAAGGTCAACCTTATGTTCAACACACCGAATGGCAATTCAATAGCTTAAATGTCTTACGCTTAGGTGTCAATTTGTATTGGTGCGTGTATGCCACCTCTGCAGGGTACGATGCGTCTCATGCAGATAATTATTTCAAAATAACAACCCTGGATGTGAAAGTTGAAAGCAAGCGAGTTACTGCAGTTATCATTAGAAACCACATCTTATTCACACCTTCTGCACAAAGTCATCCATGTGCTGCTGATATTCCCTAGAAGCAGAGCCTTTGTGCCTTGGAAACCATACTCTCTCAGCTCCTGGGAACGTTTCTCACAGTTTATTTCAATTTAGAGGTTTCTGGGGAAACTACTCGCTGCAAATGGCTTACTAACTCTTTCTCAGTCACACCTCCAATCAGCCAAGGTCACCGCTACGTCCAAGTTTGCACTTAAACTTTACTAATACAGAATACTCTGCTATCATTCTCCAAATCCAAGCGTAGTAAATAAATGTATTACTGTCTTCCAAGGCCCAGATATAAATGAGGTTTACGTCCGATAGCACCCATTTCCATCAGTTTTTCCCAACCTCCAAATGCACCCCAGGCAACATATGACTTCTATACCCTTCTAAATCCTATATGGAAAGATGTCAAATGGAATGAGATCTATAAAACAGTAGAACAACCCAATCCAAAGCAATGCCTAGCTCTATACGATTAAAGTGAAGTCATTATACACATATATACAGAATGCTGATATTGGTGCAATCAGAATTACAATCCTGTATCTGGGCATGAGCAGTAAGAGCGTAAGTCACCTGTTGTTATTAAGGCTGGATTTCTCTCTCTTTATTACACTTGCTCCTTCAAGTAAAGTCCCTCAACAATACCTGATAAGAAATGCGCATCCAGATGTTACGTTACTTTGATTTTCAATACGGAATCAGGGTCATTACATACGCATGGCTACTGACAGTACAGGTTAGACATGCAAATAAGCACAACTGGGTGGTGGTTTAGTGATTAAGATAGAGTTCTGGACATATAATTATCTAAAGTGGTGGGACAGGGGAGTGAAATCCCCTCTCCTTGTATTAAGTACAGACATGTTCACAGTCAGGTCCGGTCTATTGTCCTTCTATATTGTACTCCATCATACCGATACTCTATTGCAGTGGTTCTCAAACTTCCTCAGTTTTTTTAAGTTTTGAGTCAAAATTATTTAATATGTATTTAGGTAAAGATAGAAATACTTTAGGTTGATATCAAATCTTGTGTAGCTCCTAAACAAGAGCAACATGGCACCATGTCATAAAAACATTCAGGGGCACCCCAATGAGACCATCACAACACCCCAGGGAGCCTAGGTGCACAGCTTGGGAACCAATGCTTTATAGCAAGAGTTCTCAACCAGTGATACTAGTTTCACAGGTGGTACTTGGAGCTCTCTCTGGTGGTACTTTAATTATGTAATAGAAATAAAAGTCTGTATGATATGCAAGGAAGTACTTCACGTAATACTATGTAAATGTTACTACCAAAAAACTTCTGCTCTATAGTATAAGATTATAGAGATTACGTAATGCACTTTGCAAACAATGGAATCTGGCCTTTAGGACCGCATCCAGGGAACCGCAAGTTTTGGCGTAACCAGAAGCAGGACGTGTGATTCTAACATTGCAGATTCCCCTACATGTTACTATACTCTTACCTTCCCTACCCCCCTGTGTATACTACTAGTACACACATTCCTCATTCTCACCACCTGTGGATGTGCAGGACCTTTACAGAGGCCTGGGAACCTGATCCGTAAAGGAAGGGGATAGCGTGCGCATGCTATCTGGCTCAATTTGATAAGGTCTAGATCTGTCTCATTCCATTTACTTGTCTTATCAAAATGTAGATATCATCATCAGATATAATTGGTACTAGAGGCAAGGATCCTAGCATCATCTAGCATCATCTCTCAATGTGTTGTGTAATGGGAATGTCTTTTCCTTGACATCCAGGTCTGTGTACAGTGAAATGATTCCAGGATGAATCAGTATTTAGTGGTCATGCGAGAGGAAAAAGACAATTTCTCCGTTGAATAACCAAAATTTCTTATACAACTCTCCTCCTGGTAGAGTAGACGTCTATGTCTGGACTGAGTGAGTGGTGCAGATATTACACACTGAACTATCTCACATAAATAAAGAGCGGTTGTCATTAAAAGTGCTGCGCTATTAAACATTGCACTTAATAAGCATTTTAAAGTCATAAAAACAATGCTTATTGATTGTATCTGTTTATTAGAACAGTAATATAAAGGCATTACAGCCTCTCGGAGAACTCTCTGGAATAGAATAGGGAAAGAGACTAATGCATGCTAAGAGCCCTGGATCACAAACCGTTTAAGAAGTTCAGTCCTAGTTGCTGCCTTTCCTACTTCCCAGTGCCCAGCAAATTGGGCTACACGACTGGTATCCCGGGTGGTCTGACTGTGTGGGAGCACGTAATGGTTAAGCAGCACAGAAATATGTGTCGAGAAGCTGGTGTTTAAATTTCATCCATCTGACATCTGGCAGGAGATGGCTCCGTGCAGCGAGATGCACAGAGAGGATTAGTGTGTTACAGAAATCACATCGTTGAATTTATTCTTTGTTCCAGTCACATCGTCAGATATTCTAGTCCCTCGTTGTGGTTCATGGCAGACTGTTGTCATTGTTCAAAATTTTAATTGTTCTTTTGTCTTAGAAATGTAGATGGGTCCACTACAGTCTATTGGGTGTCTGAGAGGAGAAGATAAACAATGACACATAAGCGGACATTTAATTTCTGCTGCTGACAGCTTTATCAGGCATTGTATCCATGAAATGTGTATTTTCCACACAATTTTGGCTTGCTTTAGCCTACAGCTTCCATGTAATGGTGTGAAGGTATTTAGGCGATCTTACGCACTTGGGACCTGATCCAGACCTGGATGTGTGCCCAAAGGCGTAGTATACTTCTGCCTTATACTGCACTATCCAGGTCAAATGTATGTGCCATAACAGCGATACAGACCCAAATGTAAGTTGCTGCTGCAGTTCCCTGGATTTCAGAGGGATATGGGAGGAAAGAAGTGAAGAGAAGATAAAGTATAGTAATAATGTGCTCATACAATTCGCCCAGTCCTGTACTCAGACGTACTGTAAACTCCCACAGTTTTATGATAAACAACCTATTGGACCTTCACAGTTCTTGGCTTTGCTATGTACTTACACAACCTATTTACCTAGGTATCCAAAGCTTTAGAGCACATAAACCTCCAAAATAAGCGTGTGCTTTTGTGGATCCCAGGATGTGGTAGTGTTTTGGTTTGTGTTTGGGTATGTATCAGGCACTCTATGGTAAAATATGCTATCACTTCTATATGTAAATACGTAACGTAAATCTATACGTAAATCTATATCTGCCAGTATTTAGTCTGGATTGTTTCTGGATTCACCTCCCCTGCTTTCCCCTATCTGTTGGAGTACCACAAGGCTCAATGTGAGGTCCATTGTTCTTATCATATTATATTCATCTAATCAACATTTCCAGAATATGCAAATACCTCATACCAAACACTGAAAAAGCTATCATCATGCGTCCTGCACATTAATTAATGTGATACTCTCTTTATTGTACACTATAAAATGCTCCCCTATCTGCAGTCTATGGGCCCGATTCAATGTTTGCTTGTTTGCACGTTTTTAGCTTGCGGCTCATTTTTCCTGTATTTGCGCTTTAATCGGCCCCAATATTACATGCAGCAGTCAAACTGATCATTCTTTGCTAAACGCTCTTCCACTTCCAGTGCTGGTCCACGCTGTCACAGTACTCNGTACAAGCTGAAGCCATCAATCACTGCACATAATTCCATCCCCCTCCTGCTTATTGTGCATAATATGCGTACACATACGCCCCTGCACATCCTACTGATAGAAACATGGGCCTAATTTACTAAGCAGGGAGATTGCAGAGGGGATGAAAAGTGTCCCGAATTTAGCTGGACAGTCCCACTTTTGGGTGACTGTCCCGCTGTCCCTCCCTCCTCCACTATGTCCCGACATGAGTTTTAAAGCAAAAAATGCCGCAATCGGTAAAAGGGCGGAGCTTAGCGGATCGGGACGAGTTTGGGAAGATCGGGGCGGGGCTTAATTCGTCCTGCTATCGGCCACCCACATGTTGGGAGGTATGCCCATATCAACCAATCAGATTCAAGATCTCAGTTTCATTTTACAAACTGGCGAATGTGAACTCAAATTTGATTGGTTGAAATGGGCAACATCCCCACTTTTCAATCTTCCTGCAATCTCCCTTCTTAGTAAATTTAGGCCATGGACCATAAAGGGTCTATGGATCTTATAAATAGAGATATGTCCTCTATAGATTGTGGAAAACAATGCTTTGTATTTGATCCATACTGAGCTGGATCATACCGAGCACCCAGCATCTTACAATACGACTTGGCTGCTCCATTGTATGATATATTGCTCTTCCCGTTATGTATTAAACATTATCTCCTATAGATTGTAAGCATATGTTCAGGACCCTATTTCCCAGTCCTGAACTCTTTAAATAAATGAAGTAAAGTGTATTACTATAGGAGGTGCTCCTTTGGAATCATATTTGTAACACACTCAACAGAATAAGAATAAAAGATATTTCTTTAATGGGACTCAGACACCCAGATGAAGCAGACAGAAAATGAACATATTTTGGCTTCCATGGACGCTGGTTATTAGCGATAGGAGTATACTGCGTAAACTGATTACAGCGTAGCAGATGGAAGTAGACAGGAGACACTGAGCAGAGATCCAGATTCATAAAAGCTGCAGTAAATGTATGAGAGATAGGACGCAGGCGGCATGAATGGAGCTCGTGTGATGAAAATCCCCTCATGAGAAAGCAGCGGTAATAGAAGCACACCGAGCAGCAGAAGCCCACAGGCAACTGATAAACCCTGAGCATAAAGGGCTGATATAGAGGCGCACACCATGCGAGCCACGCGTCCTGCTGCAAACATGTCATGCATCATAAATGAGCCCCTCATCCAAGGGTGGCCGTAAGGTCACCATGGTGCTCAGCAATGTACAGCAGACACTAGCACACGTTCTATGTGATAAGCATAACATAACTATGACTATATGATGGTATGTGACATTGTATTACAATGGAATGATTTTTATGTATCAGCAAAATATTTGTTTCCATGTTACTGGATGTACTGGATGTAGACATAACTCCTACGAGTGAAAATGTTTCCGTATATCCAGGGCATGAAGATCTGGACCAGAGCTGTGTGGCGAGTCGTGGCCAGGCAGCCACGTAAGTATGTCGTGAGTAAGTCAATAGTACGTAAAGTCTGTATCTGTTTCTTAGGCCTCTATTTACAGAGAATTTCATTTTTAAATGAACGGTGCTGCATGCGCTTCAGAGACCTGTGCTTTAACAAGTCCAGTAAGTTTATTTCTTTTTCATTTTTTTACTTTTATTTTGTCTATTTCACTTTTCAGTGCTGTTCCTTGTTCATATCATTTTTATCACAATTATATTTTTAATAGTATTCATACAGTCTCCCCACACGTACCACCCTTTACAGGTACTAGAGGGAGGAAAAGGGAGGTAAATGGTTGGGATTACTGCACTTTACTTCTGTAAATTAGTGAATATTATAAGTGCCGGCCCAAATTAAGATGATGTGGGCTGCCGATGACAACTGAGGTTTCCATGCATCACCATGCTTAGTAAATACAAGCCTTAATGTTATAGCTCATACAGTGTGGTTTTGTGTTAACTTTGCATCTTTTCCATCTTTGCCCAGCGTTTGTACAGAGTCTTGCTGTGTCCTGACTTAACTTTACTGGGCTGCACTGGCCTTATAATAATATTAAGGCAGCTGCCACGTGCTGCTATGTAAAGAATAGTTTGACAACTGCTTTGCTTAGCTGGTGCAGCCGCAGATAGAATGGATCAAACACACCAGGAATAAAACACAGCATACACAGAGAGAAGACGCAGGGCAATGGTCCTGGCCTAACAGTCCTTATCTATCAAAATATTGTTACAGGATCGTTGAAAATCACAGTTCTCCTGTCATGAGACATTTTTCTCACATATTTAGTCTGTGCTGCTTATATTACTACTGTATCATTCAGATCATTGTCAATCGTTTTGTTCAGGGGCGTATAGGGGGCGCAAATGTTGAGGTTGGGCCAGTGGCAGCCGGGCCTCCTGCCCCACAATGGACCAGATCCAGGCACTATTTAGGCATTTTGGATGTTGAATGTCAGTGTGTACATGCAGGGAGAATACTTTATTGTTGCATGTTGCACACAGATACTGACCAGCGTTACTGTTACACTGTTATTACACTTGTGCTGGAAACATCATCTCTCAACTCTAATACTGTTTACCACTAATTCAATTTACCACCTGATGAAGATTATGCAATATGATATTATTATTATTAGTAGTAGTAGTATTATAGTATACAGTATTTTGTAATATTTTCTGTATATTTGTATATTGTATTGTATAACCTGTATATTGGTGTAGCAGCTATATATTGTTCATTAGAAGTAAAGTGATTTGATTTATCTATATGTAGTGACTGTGCTTTGGTTATTATAAGAGATATAGTTGTATATACAAATATATAGGATTGATGTTATTTAATATTGGTGAAAGGAGTGAAACAGGTCAGTTGTGATTAGGAGGTTTACACACATTGAAGATAGTTAATAAGAGCATCTAGGAATTGCCCACTGGGAGTATATAAGGTTACAATAAACACTCCCTAGGACCCTTTAACACCACCCCTGCAATTCAACATGGTTTTGCCCACTCTTGAGTCAGTTGTGAGTAAGTCAATAGTGCCTAAAAGCTGAATCCGGTCCTATGTATTTGAACCACACTCAATATTCAATCATGGAGTTCTGACAGCGGCTTTTACAAAGATGGGCCCGCTCAGTTTAGCCCCCCAGTACCACATAGCTGCGCCCATCCAGAATCAGGCTCCACCTCCTTTATACGGGACGCGAGGCGGCCTCTTTCTACCCTGATTTTCTCTATGGTGGTTTTACAATAAATTATATTTCAAACAACGTCCCTGAANCAAAGCCACTTGCAGTAAGTGAAACAGAAAATATGCTACAACTTAAGAGCTNAGCACGCTGTTATGTGCAGTGTAATGACAAGTACTGTCTGTGTTACTGGGACACAGCGTGTCAAGCCCTTAATGCCAACACNGCCTCAGCCAAAATGTTGTGCCAAGGTCTGATAAGCATATTACATGTCATCTCAGGCAGCTGTACCTACCACATTGTACCGTCCCCCAGGAATTCCTCTTTCATGCCTGTCTGCATATGACAGGTGTCCATCATACCAAGACAATGACACAGAGACAATGACACAGAGTATAGTCGCTGTTTGGAAATTATTTTGCTACAGCAACAATTCATTCAAAATGTCCAACTGGCTGTTTAATCCATTTAAATATAGATACAGATGCTTGTATTATCACTGTCTGGTTTCTATTAGTGTTGAGAACACAGGCTTTCCCTTCAATCTTAATACTGAGCAAAAGGGACTTATTCCACTGTAATGTGAAACTAGAATATTAAGTGTGGACAGAAATATTCACTGTCTGTGTCAGTAAAAAACACATTCTTAATCACATTCCAAACCCTGCAATACTGAGACCACCCGAAAACACCCCATAATACCAAAAAATCATAAAATCAATTCCTACCTGCTAATATCCTCTTAAAACTGCTGATGTGGAAAGAACTCTCCGCTGGAGAATCAGCCACTGTCTATTGTTCTTTTCCCAGAAGCCTTTGCTATTATTTGTAGTGGCTGCTGCTTAGTCAGGAGTTTAGGGGATGACATGTGGAAGTGAGGTGCGCCTAATAATCCTCCTTATCTATGTATGTGGAAGACCATCAATATATCAGTCCCCCCCAATATAACCCCTTCAAAATGAATAAAGATTATATCATTTGAGTACTCTGCATTTCAGTGTCATATGATCTAATGAATCACTGCCGGTCTGTCTTATTTTCATGGAGCTAACATGGCCTATAAGACTCCATGGACCTAGGGAAAAGACGCTAGAACCAGAAAACACAAGAAATCCCGAAACTCCAAGTAGGTTATTTAACTATAATGTAACTGGTATAAGTGAAAGACACTGGTTAATAAAAGGTAATTGTAGGAATATATAGCATTTTTCCATTTTCCCCTATATGAAGGCTTGATATGCCCCCAGAATAGCCTATAATGAGGTCCTTGTATGGGGGCTTTTATGTTACAGCCATATTNATTATAGGGTTTTATATGTCACCATAGTAGGACTTAATAATATGCAACCCAATTACTTTGAGGGCATATTGAGACCCTGCTATGGGGTAAATACACCAACTATTATATCCCGCAAGTAAACCACAATTCATTATTTTTACATATTCCGCTATCCATAATCACAATTTACTGCTAATATGCGTTAATATGTCCCATGAAATAGACTATTATGGGGCATATTAATCTGTAAGGGAGATCGATCCCCAGTCTTATCTCTAACTCTTCTCCATCNATATTACCCTCTTTCTCATATTTTTTGGTAATAACTTTTTANTAGCAGTGACCAGGAAATGTGTCTGTGACTGCTAATAGACCCTGTATAAAGAATCTAATAAGAGAGGAAGGGGTGACCAGTCATGCAATGCCAGTGGCGGTATCTCGGACTGTAATGCAGACACTTAATATTGGCTGATTAAAGTACATGCATTATGTTCTCAATAATCAGCTAGGGCTTATACAATGTCTATTGGCCTCCTATTATTATCACAGGCCCCTGCACTATAATCCAGCTATGTCATGTACAATGCTGTGCTTTACAGCCAAATATTTCCTTCCTAATAATGTCCATTGATTAAGCCGTATTCTCTCTTGTATTAACCACTACAAGGACAGGGTTCATCTGTGAAAGCTTAGCGAGAACTGATGTGGTTGATGACATCAGCCGTCCTGACTGTAACACGTGGCTACTCTTCTAATACCAGGAGATACAGGGAGAGATAGAGATTAACAGCATACAATGGATTACTNACATATGTATGCCAGATAGGTAGAGCCACACAAACAAAACGTGTATACACATTTCCGTATGACTCACACACAGCTGTGTGACCAGTTAGTGACATGAGTCTCCACTGTGTCATATAGACGACTTGCCAAGGTGCGAGAAGCTCAGGCAGCTAGGGAGAGCGGCCGGAGAGCAGATCATGTAGCATAAATCCAAGATCCAATCTGCCTGCCATATGTGCAGCGAAAATTAACTTACCAAACAATCATTGGGGAGGAGGGAGATGGAAGCAAGGAAGCCAGAATACCAGCCACACATTACTTCAATTATCAAAACCAGAATGTTATAACACCAGGAATACTAGCTCAGCACAATGCGGATGGTCTTACCAGGTTTAAGCGTCTTTCTCAAGATACTAATGGCAAAAGTATTATGGTTATTATAATTTATCTTCAATGTAGACAGGAGGAATTATAATATCTCATGTACATGCAGGGAAGAGTTCTCTAGCACAATGCTGCTAAAGCTGTTGGTGGCACTTATATTGTGTGGCGGTAAATCAGTCATAGCCAGGGATAGCTGTACAGTAACACGAATAGCCACATCATGCAATATGGCATTGGGGCACAGTAGTCAGCCTATGAAGTGACAGCCTGGGTATATAAGCAGTAGGGCTTCCCGTGAATATATGTCATCAATGTTGGTTATTTAATTCTTATGCTATAGTGTTTCATCC
>JABWIB010007369.1:5539-18125 GCA_016617825.1 Platyplectrum ornatum
TATATATATACAGGACATTACCACCATACATGTGCATCTTTGTACAAATAAGTTTGTTTTGATTTAAATCATGTAACCTTGGATTTGGTGGTTTTTATGTTAAGTCACTAAAATAAATAATTAAATATTCTCTGTAAGTCCTGATTTGGGGCTCTCATAAATTGGGTATCAGATAGAGGAATGGAAAGTAATGGAAACAACAACATTATGTCATTTAAAATATTCTAAATTCTTAAGTGGTATGAGCATGTTTTCTTGTATGTAGGCTGTAACTTGCCTTTTCAGATTAAAAATAGTTTGGATTTTTACCTTTTTATTAGTTGTTTAAGGACTGCTAGCCTGCAATACAAGTGGTCACCTTCACAAATTCATATGAAATGTTCTGTTCAACAAAGTTGACATTGAGTTGAAAGGTATATTTCTACAGGCAAGACTTCCTGCCATTAATCCGATCTGTAGGTTTTTGATGGGAAGGGGGTGACACATGTAATCTCACAAAACTACAAATGGTGCCCTGCTGAAGCAGAGGTCAGCAGAGTTGAGCACTGTTCCATTAGGACCCACCATTAAAGATTTTAATGTAGTTTAACACATTACAAGGTTTGCCAAGTTCTGTTACAAGTAGTATTTACCATATTACCATCTTCATATGAAGAGCAAATCTAGAATCTTATAGTGACCTTTCTTTGTCCCCACCCAGTATTCCTCACATATACAATACTCTGCCTCTTCCTACTGCTCCCTCTATACCCTTTTCTCACAAGCCCTATATATCCAGCTCTACCCCCTACCCCCTTCTTTTCTTTAATTACTTTCTAATTTCTTTTTCCGATTTCCTGTCACCTTTTCCTCTGGATTGTTCATGAGAAATGCAACCGGAAATACTGATGCTTACATATGCAAAGAAAATCAATGCTGCAATCAATGCTCACACACACAGAGACATCTGTTATCACTGGCTGCAATTTAGTTGTCAGTAAGAGGAGATGCTGACAGTGTATCTGTCAATCGAGAGCTGGCATATCATACATGCAGCCTCATTCCTGCATTTCTTAAATCTCACGACATTGTTGTAATCTAACAGTATTTGCATACACTTTCCAATAATTGTGTCAATGAGATGATTATTGAATAAACGATGTTGATGTGATAGTCACGTTGCTTCATAGAAACACTTCAAAAGCAGTCTGAATGAACAAGCTTTGAAAAAATAATAATAAATATATACAGATGTATGAGTTAAGCCAATATTACGCTAAATTATTTATATAAAAATATATATATATATGTTGTTGGAAATATTGCCCCAGTTAAAATGTATTTTGACCTTTTAGTTGGACAATTTTTGTTCATATTTAGTGGTGTTGAGTGTATTGGTTTACATCAACATTCTTCAGAATAGTGGAAATGTATTTCCCTGATTATAGATGTATTCTGGCTACCAAAGCAGCATAATACCCCTCCTCCACAAACTTAATGAATACATTTGTCATGTCCCAGCCAGAAAAAAATAATTTGACTTAATTATGGAAAATATACTTTTAGTCAAGCTTGGCTTCCTTACTTTTCAGTGAAAGTCAATCTCAACAATTTGGGAAGACACAATGGTGTTTGCATCAATCAAATGATAAATTATCCTCCCACAAATTACATGAGCTATTCAATGGATACATACTATTATAGTGGAGCTTTAACTCCTTAACACTGCCCAAAGGCTGCATTAAACCTTTTATAATACTCTTTATGTTTTTATAAATCATTTATATCTTATAAGTTGTATATTAGTTTTTGTTATTCAAGATTGAATTGGCAAACAATGTTCAGAATTCACAATTTTAAGCAGAGGAACATTGTTAGATGGTGGTTTAGATAGGATATTTGAAATTGATTTTCTAATTATAAATACAGAACTGAGAGGTATATAGTATTTTGGCACATATTACATGCTAAAAAAAATACCTAAAACCACAGCCATAACATATGCGCTGGGCTAGCTAAATAAATGCATTTAGAGGTTTTTTTATTGTATATCTCAGAGGAGGAAGGTACTACCATAGTGCTATCTGTACTATTAACACATTAACCTATGAATGCAAGTTTCTAAAGACCTGAGCTATTAGACAATTCGATAACATGAATAAACTGTCCATGTAAAAAAGAAATGGAAACAAAGTGTTTGTATGTATCTCTAATTTATGACCGCTGATCAAAAAGGAGAAATTAATGAATTGGGGTGGGGGGATCAGCTATTGTGAAGATCGGGAAGATAGAACAAGTTTCATGCGTGAACACACACAACTAATGTTATGTGTTATGCTTTCAGGGCATTCATCTGTGGCTCAAATCACCTTCACTGTGCTTCTGCTACTTAATCATACACATTGGCCTAAATTTACTACTTTTCAACTTTTAAACTTTTTGGGGTATATTTACTAAGCGGTGAGATTGCAATGAGATAGAAAAGTGGGGATGTAGCTCATGGAAACCAATCAGATTTGAGTTTACATTCTCCAGTTGTCCTTGTATATGTTATTTATTTTTTAAAGTGTAAAAGTGTATTCTGTACACCATTTTTCTAGTAGTATGATCTTTTTCAATGAACTTTTTCAATGAAAACAGTCATCCTGTCATTAAATATTGTGCTATTGGTGGTTTATTTATTCAGATTACTGAATTCCTAGAACAAGAGTAGTATACAATAAAACAGACAAATGTAATTCTTTTTGGTCTTCTCCATAGTGTAACAAAGTCTACCCAATCAGTTATGAAAAATATATATATGAAAATGAAAGCATACTAGTTGAAAGAAATCTTAAAGCCAGCATTCTGTTTATCATGTTTAGTAAACTCATGCAATATCTGATTCAGGGCCGATGCATTGTGTTAAGTGTGTACATGACCTGCAGGGGGGTGCCAGGGTACAAAGGGAGGGAGCATATAAGGAAGGAGAGATGCATATAAGGGAGACTATTTGCCGGGTTAAGAGATGTAAGGATGGAATAAGGGGGAATATTGGGAGACTGCAGAGAGGTGATATTGGAGTGCTTGTTTACTGCACTGTGGTTACAAGACTCGAATTCATTGCATACTTTAGACGTTTGCAATCTGTTTAGAATATAGGGGTAATTAGGATATTATCTGCATGGTATGGCTGCCTCATAGACTGCATTGTGTGGAGGTTTTTAGGATGCAGTGGAATTGTACAATAGAGACTAGGGCATATTTATACAAAACTGGGATTGGAAAACTGGGGATGTTGCAACCAATCAGATTCAAGCCTTCATTCTTTAGTATTTATAATGAAACTGAGGCTTGAATCTGATTGGTTGCTGTGGGCAACATCAAAAGTTTTCAATTACATAGTTTTGTAAATCCAGGCCTAGGTCTTTGTCTGTATTGAATATGTTGTTACTATAGTTTGCTATGTTTTTTTGTTGTAACAAGATTGTGGTTTATAATTGTCGCATGGATACAATTATGTAGGACTGTCACTGATGTTAAATGGAGGACACAAATTTAAAGTTTGTTGGGGGGAAGATAAATACCCTAGCACCGGCCCTAATTTAAATCAGGGCTTGAAGTGGATATTTTAAAGTGGGGGTAATGAGCTAAGCTTTACCCCTTGCAAAAGCCCCACCCCTCGCAATTGTGTGGTGAATGTCCTCCTCCAGCCCAGAGAGGCGGGGCTTTATAAAAGGGGTGGTGCGTAGTGGTTGAAAATGTGCAGGTATGCCATACTGATGTATACCGGCCCACTCTGGCCATTGAGTTAAATATGTATATTTTCACCATTTTTTATTTTACCGTTTGTACATTTAGTTAAAGTAATTAATTACATACTGTTTAACTATATTATATTTAAGTTATTAGATTATTGTTGTATGCTGATCAAATAATTGTTTAGCAGTACGGCATTTAAATGTCTTTGATCTTGTTGTTTGTTTTGTCTTTTTCAGCTAATGGGAACGATAGCAAAAAGTTTAAAGGAGATCGTTCTCCCTGTTCTCCATCACGAGTTATCCATATTCGCAAGATTCCAAATGATGTCACCGAGTCTGAAGTCATCTCATTAGGTCTACCTTTTGGAAAAGTTACCAATATATTGATGCTAAAAGGAAAAAGTCAGGTACAGTTTATTATATTATTTATTAATAAGTATTCATGCCATTGTTCTTGACATTAATTTCTGAATCTGATAAAGAACTCCTCTATATACTTAACTACTTTTTTTTTTTTTTTTTAATAATTAATAATTTTTTTTTTTTTATTTCAGTTGTCTTCCATTTCCAAATACCTTTTTTTTATATTTGTCCATAATTGAATGTGAGCATGGAATAACTTGTAAATATATGGGCTGGTTTTGATGAGACAATCTTTACATCTATCTGTAACAAATATCATTTAGTTTTAAAATATATTTTCATGTTGTTTTTATTTTTTTTTTATAATACCACAAAGAGACCTCTTCACAGCAGCATAATACACACACACTATAGCATAGAAAAAAATGTTTAATTGCAATTGTTTAGTGCAGGGGTTCTTTGGTAGTATGTGGGACAACTGGGCCGGGTTATATGGAGTTACAGCACCCAGAATCATTTCTATTGTATATGTGACCAATAGTAGATGGCAGAAACATGGGTCTAAAAAAACATGTAGAAACTTAGGAGTTGAATTCATGTGATAATAGCAGGATCATAGTGATGAGGAAAGGGGGAATAGAATGGGGTCGCTGAATGGAAATGAACCGAGTCTATAGTGGGTAAGTGGAACACACCTGAAAAGGTTGAGAACCATTGATTTAGTTTGTAATTGTTTGGTGTTTTGCTCTTAAATGATTTTGGGCATCAATTCCAGTTGTGATCTGTTGTTTATTTTATTGATTACATGAATTTACATGTGTGAGGATTCTCATCTAACCCCCCATTCTAATATATAATTTTTTTTTCTATTTCAGGCCTTTTTGGAAATGGCATCTGAAGAAGCAGCAGTCACTATGGTGAATTACTACACACCTGTCACTCCTCATCTTCGTAATCAGCCTGTCTATATACAGTATTCCAATCACAGAGAACTGAAGACAGACAATTTACCTAATCAAACGGTGGGTACAAGTTCTTTATGTAATTTATATATATATTTTTTTGTAAATATCCAGCATATTCACCACTGACATTTGAGTGTGTCTTGTAGTACAGTGATATGTTATGCATAACCGTTTGGAAGAGTTACTTTTTGCTGTTGATATTATTACTTTTGGATATTGATATTGTAGCATTAGATGATTCTGACTATAGACTATATAACCTTTCACCTATTGGTATTCACTTAATCAAATCAATGAAAATAATGCAGCACAGTGAAAATGCAAATATGAGTGGAGGAACTATGTTGAGACTTTTAGGTTGACTAAAATTTTAGTATAGGTGTGATAACTATATTTCAATTTTAATGCACATATTACATTGTGTGCTGGGCTTTTGACACAAGAAAGCACTCCTCCAGCACTGTTGCACTCTTTTGACTTGGCAGGACACAAGGCCTTAGTTTATGTGTGGTGTTCTAAATGGATGTCTACATGGCTTATGTAAATGACTGCCTATGCCTTCAGTTGACCATCTTCTCTATGTTCAGTAAAAAATGGCCAACTTATAGAAATGATCTAAGAGGTCATAAAAACACAAGTATTGTATCAATCTAAGCAAAGCAGACATAAATCTAAAGGATCCAAAGGGAATTTACAGTAGCCATTTTCCTCCCATGACAATCACATACAGATACCAAATTTGCATAAATATTTCTTGTTTAATGTATTTTATTAACCAAACTCAAACCTTTATGGAAGCCCGAGCACTATTGAAGCATCCATTCTGTTGCACTTCAGACCTACAAGTGATATAACCACTCAGGGCATTATCTTTGTTTAATAATGACAAGTGATTTCTAAATTTAGCTAGTGTCATTCATTTGTACTACCCATACACAGAACTTGTACTTGTCAGTGTAACGTGCCATCTCTCCTTACAGACAGGTTTAGGCCTAATGGGCTGGAAGAGGTATTTAAATTGTACAGTATAAATCTTCTTTACGTCAGATATGATAGGGTTCTGGACGCATAATTGGCCAGGTTTCTGCTGGGAGTTTTGGGTCATAGTGCATTAAGAAGACATTCGTAACTTAGGGCACAACAAATTAAATATCTATGTTTCAGACATTCTGCAATAGGTTGACATCAACATATACAGTGTATTAAAGTTAAGGGAGATTTAGTAGACATATTCCTGAACAGTCTTGTAACCTAGATGTCAGGATGTTTTTATTTTCTTTAATTCGAAAAAAATAAAATATTGAAATATTTAAAGCTGCATGTGTAATTTTATGAGCAAAAGTACCATCTTCCCCAAAGAAACAGCCATAGGGGCAGCTTCAATTACCTGTGAAGATAAGAGCTATACCGATCTGTTACATTAGCTGGGCATCACACAGCAGTCTGACATCTTTGAATCTGCCCCCTAGGGGTAAATTTACTAAGCGGAAATTGGAAAGTGGAGATGTTGCCCATAGCAACCAATTAGATTCAAGCTCTGTTTCATTTTACTCACTGGGCAATGTGAACTTAAATCTGATTCCACTTTCCAATCCCACTGCAATCTCACCGCTTAGTAAATATACTCCCTAGAGTCTATTTGCTCCACTGATTTAAGGTCTATGAAATTCTTATCTCTTTACTAACTTCATCTTGTCCGCCAATAATTTTGATTCTTGAATGAAAATAGGTGTGTCACTAGAAGTCATAATGTTTTATGAATTAAAATGTAGGACAGATCCAGTCCTTTTCTTCTGCTACGCTCTGAGCTGAGTGCAGAAGGTTTCCTTTGCTGGTTTGTCACTGTATTCATACATGTGGGAAGTTAAGATAGCAGGCCCTATTTTAAGATTTTCACACCATTCTCAAATAAAATAGGGACAATGTAAAACGTTTCTTACCGTACTGTTTTTAAATCCTATCTCTTCCCAATTGTGTACACATTTTACACATACTGCCCCACCGCCGTAAACACTTCAGAAGTCTAGATCAGGGGGGATCCAGATCTGTAATGTAAGTGTGACGTGTAGATGAGAAAAATGTATATTTTACTTCTTCTTGATCAGTAACATTTTGACATCCTGTGTTATGTCTGCTTACTAATAGGCAGGGTGTTTTTTTATTCTAGCGTGCACAGGCTGCCTTGCAAGCCGTGAACACTGTGCAATCTGGAGGTCTTGCACTTACAGGTGGTCCTGGTGGCGAAGGTTTGGTGTTAACAGGGCATAGTCCTGTACTCAGGCTAATTGTGGAAAACCTATTTTACCCTGTCACTTTGGAAGTTCTCCATCAGGTAAGGTCATTTTTAGTTAACCAAAGATGAAAAAAAGAAATAAATGCATACAATCATTAGATCAGTTCCATCCCAATCACAAAATTACTGCTCCCGATATCCTTAATTATATCTTGAAGAGGTGCTACTCCAGACTGAAGAAATTGTATGAACCTAAGAGAAAAAAAACTAGGTCTTCAGTGGAGTGCACATATGAATAGTACCATATAGCATAATACATACATCTTCAAAAAACTCCTAATTATATATTAAAATCAGATATGCAGTGTGTGAAAAATAAAACCATGCCCCCTACCAACAGTTATCCTATACAATTATGTCTCTGCAAGTTATAGTTCCACATACAATACAGCCATGTAACTAAATCAAATCTTTTGACTGTCTAGTTGCAGTGTTTCAGAGCACTTGCATGCAACAATATATGTTGCTGAAGCTAATTAACCAGACTGCTCAAACCTGCTGATATGATATATATGTAGCAATTATATGTATTAAGGTCTGATTATTTATTGTCATTTATTGCTGAATGCATATGCTCTGAAATTTGTGATTTTTTTTATTTTTCCCTTTTTTCTTTTCCACACACTGTACTATATCTGGTTTTGTTTTGTGTTTTTGCCAATTTATGTAGTATCCTATACCAATGTCAATTATATGCACTCCATTCAACTTTTTGGGATAAACCATAACCAGTAACGTGCAATCTGTATGCATCGTACAGTTAGACATCAAATCCTGTTTCTGCACACGACTTAACCTGTTACCAAAGCTACATAAGGCACACAAGACCCAAATTACTAAGCGCTATTCACTAGTTCTCATAGATGGTATCTATAACAACTTGCTTTGTACCTAAGGGATGATAATGGATAGAATGTATAGCTCTGATAAAGATTCTTCACAATTTCCATTATGTTATAGCAATACTGTTGTTCAGTCTCTCTTTAATTGCTATGTCATTGTTAGCTATTTCTTATCACCACTTTCCAGCAGGAGCTTGTTCTTTGAAGTTGCATACCTGTATCACCATCCTGTTGTGTTGTGTATTGAAGGCTATATACTAATGCAGTGTAGGCTACAGAATGATTGTAAAAGAAGCCAACATCACTTAATTCGTTTTTTTTTCTATGGCCAGTAAGATATATTTTATTTCCAGAAAGTATGGTGCAAACATAAGTTATGTGGACTTTATATTAATATAATTAATATCATTTTGATATTCATATTTTGCTATGATGATATGGTGATCTCGAAGTACTTATTTCCCTTATAACAGTTATGTTATAAGGAGAGAGAAGGAAAAGAGAAAACTTTCTAATAACTTCCATACCATAGACAAAATCTGATATGGTATTGTAAGCCATGTTTCTACAAAGCCTACCCAGACTCCAATAGATGAGATGTTACTCCACACGGACAAATGGAAGCTCCTGAAACCAGTGCAATTTTAAGTTAATCTCTTGTTCAAATGCAATTTGCCTTTTCCTCTGTCTTTAGTAAAATAAAATTTTGCAGCACTATATTCCACTCTAAATCAGGTTTTTAATCTTTATCTATGTGTCATGACAGGTCTAAATTTACTAAGCAGAGAGATTGAAAAGTGGGCATGTTGCCCATAGCAACCAATGTGATTCAAGCTCTGTTTCATTTTACATACTGGATGGGCTTAAATCTGATGGGTTGCTATGGGCAACATCCCCACTTTTCAATATTCATATTTTTGTCATTAATGGGAGGCATGGGTTAGATATTAAATTCTTCCCAAATGTGCTCTGTGTCCAGATATTTTCCAAGTTTGGAACAGTATTGAAGATCATCACGTTCACAAAGAACAACCAGTTCCAAGCTTTGCTTCAATATGCAGATGCAGGGAATGCACATCACGCCAAAATGGTAAGGAAAGCACATGACACACATGCTTATTAATGGAGACAGGAAAATAACTATGTTCTTTCTGAGTGTTTTACTGTTATTCCTGCATTTTGGCAGCCTCTAACAATGTATTATGAGCTACAAAGCTGCTTTGTGTAATAATGTGTCCGGTAAACAAAGACCTTCAGTAATGAATGCATCTACAAAGTTCTGGTATCGAGCTGTACAATGACTGACCTATTTTGCAGTTTTGAGATAAGTGCTAGAGTTTGTGTAGACAGACACACAATCTACCTTTTTATTTTATTTAATAAAAAAACATGAAAATAAGAACCCCTTTTGTGATTGGTTATATCTTTTTATGTACTGTCTGTGAATTTATACAATTCATAGCACGTTTTAATTTATTATATTCGTTTATTTTTCCATTTATGGGCATATGATTATTTTATTGTAATGTTCCTTGTGTCGTTTGTTACCAATTAATATATTAGGATCAGTTTTTAGGTTACATTTAGAGGTGTGTACTAGGCATCTGGAATAGATGTAAAGGTGTCCAATAACTGCTCTAATTGGGTAAAAATCTCTTGATCCAAACAAAATTAAGTAACGTGTACAAAGTTAACAAAAAAACCCAAAACAAAATAACATTAGTAAACTTCCCATCCCAAAACAGGTGTATAATGGCTTATGGGGCACTGTAGACACTTAGGATCTAATTCCATTAACCATGAAGACGGGAAAAAAACGCAGTTTGTGCATTTTCCCATCAGTTACAAGAGAAAAAGATGTCTGCAAATAAAAAACTGTGATAAATAATTTGTGATGGGCATTATGAACATACTTCACGGCTGATTGAATTGAGCATGTAAAGCACCACAATCAGACATCTCAAAAACTTTAAGGTTAGGCCCATGTGAGAAATGAATGAGTATTTATTGGGTTAGCAGTGTTTGTGTAAAGTAACCTTTGGATTTTGTACAAAATCTGAGCTGATCACAGCAAATAGTCTGTTTGCATAACCATTGATTGCTTCTATGACTTGTTATTACTCCCCTTTTGCCTAAATATTGTAGATTCCTGAATATCACAACATAGTCTTCCAATCAGTATGTAGGATGTATTTTATAGGTAGTGTTCTATTCACTTTTCCTAACTAGAACCCTTAATATAAGAAAAATACAGAAAGAACAGAAGTGTTGTTTGTCACTATTGTAGTGAATACTTTTTCTAAATTCAAAATAAGAATTTTAAATACATTTTTTAACATGCATTTACAAACAGAATACATTTTACATATAGTTTTAGTAATGTATGCCATTTACCTCATACAGCCTATTTGTGTAATTCTCCACTATAAATTAATCATTGTAAAAGAAAATAATTTTATGCAATTTGATGCACTGCTGTACCTAGTGATCTAGTGATAACGGTGTATATAATATTGGAAATAAAAATAGTTTGTTTGCTTTCATGCAAAATGTACTTGTATGTAAAAAGTACAGAATACAGAATAATGGCATTAAAACATTATTATCTCTGGATTGCCACAAGAGATCCAAATCCCTAGTTTTCCATGCATGGCATGCACAGAATTAGAAACCATGGACTATACCTTTTGGATTTATGCATTGTTCTCGCTTAAAATGAGGACTGTGAAAGTATGGATAGCATGATTTAAATATTCCCCATTCTAATTTCATACACAGCGGAGTGTGCAAATGCAATCATTTGCTGCTTGTGAGTGGAAAACAAGCATTCTGCTTACGTCTGGTACAGGTCTACAGTTAGCAATGCCCATTATTACATTGGAATCCATCAACCTCAAAAGTGTGATCTTTTGAAAGTCCGCCAATCTGGCTCTAATCTAACAAACATGCTTCTTTAATTACAAGAGACCATGACACTTAGGTTTCACACAGTAACATTTGCTAGAATGNCAGAAAACACATGGATCCATTTGTGGTCGTCATAAAATATATCTCTTTGCTTCCTCTTTTTCTCGTGGAGTTTTTCCTTCCTTCCTTCCTTGTTAATCCCTTTTATGTCTGAGCTTGTAAGGCTGAAACACATAAACTGTAGATTGTGCAGACACCTTTAGCTTGTCTTAAACAAATAAATAACAAAGAAAAAAGCTCCCAATGTGCTAAAACTACTTTCTATTTAGTAATTTATTTTCTATGTTTCATTTAAATTTCTTAAACTGTTTGATTATACTGAGATATTTATAAAAATTATTATGAAATCTTGTGAACAATAAATATTTTTGTATTAACATATTAAAATTATTTACAAAGACAAAATTAATTGACATAACCTAGCATAATGTAAATATATAATTGTAAACTACATAACATACAGGAAAAGCAAAGTCAGATTGCACAGACCCATCTCCCGACTGTGCTTCCCAGGTTTAATCAACTTAAATAGAACAGATTTGAGCACCTTTAGGTACCTCCATAGAACCTACCCTAAGGGTGCACACGTCCTTCTTGTGTTGTCTGTTATTGGATTATTTCAATGATAACCACCATTGTTTATGTTGTTCTGGTTCCGATTATTAGTGAACCAAAGAGAAAGGATAAAATAAAGACTAACCAAAAATTTTACCAAAAATTATATGTGCAGAAAAATCTCCCTGCTGTGAAGAAAAGAGAGGTCTGTCCCTTTAAGTGCTTATCCACTGTGGAGGGAGTGCTTACTGTGTTCACTGCCACTTCTGCTGGCTAGAAGCTGCAGCGTAACACGTGTTGAGATTGTGGTAGGGGGGCCATCCTGGTACACCTGGATAGTCCCATATGGTTTTACTTCATGCCGACCAGCGTGTGTTTGAACATTTATGTGTGGTCATATTCTTATGTGTATATATAAGGGTTTAAAAATTGCCTTGATTCCTATTATTATATTTATCTCAATATATTTTTTCACTTTGGGCTGGATTCAGCTTTTCACTCTCATGACTTACACTCATGACTTAAGCTAGGCACACACGGTAAGATAAATTGTTCCAATCAAAGATTTTTTCAAGAGTGGGTAAAACCATGTTGAATTGCAGGGGAGGTAAAATGAATGTCAGTAGTTTGCATGCAGGGAGAATACTTTATTGTTGCATGTTGCACACAGATACTGACCAGTGTTACTGTTACACTGTTATTACACTTCTGCTGGAAACATCATCTCTCACCTGTAATACTGATTGTAATTAATTCAATTTGCCTCCCCTGCAATTCAAAATGGTTTTGCCCACTCTTGAAAAAATCCTTAAATTGGAACAATTTATCTTATCGTGTGTGCCCAGCTTTACACTCTCATGGGTAAAACCATGATGAATTGCA
>JABWIB010007371.1:6677-21058 GCA_016617825.1 Platyplectrum ornatum
CATTAATTGCAATCAGTATTACAGGTGAGAGATGATGTTTCCAGCACAAGTCTAATAACAGTGTAACAGTAACACTGGTCAGTATCTGTGTGCAACATGCAACAATAGAGTATTCTCCCTGCATGCAAAAATTCATTTTACCCCCCTGCAATTCAACATGGTTTTACCCAGTTGCGGGTAAGTTGTCAGTAAGTCAATTGTATGTAAAGTCTGAATCTGGTTCTATGTTGTTGTTATTATTATTAGTGGTAGTTGTTATAGATGATGATGGGACTGATTCAAAGTGATAAAGATTTAGCCATTTGTAACCACCAAAGATCTATTCTGTTATTTATATTTATTAATAGGTTTTTATATAGGGCCATCATATTAGGTAGCACTTTACAATTTGACACTCATTAAGACATGACAGTACTGCGTGGGGAAGGGGGCCCTGTCCATTCTATAGGAGAGATACATATGGGCCAAGTCCATTATAACATTTACCACAAGCTGCCAGTTAACCTACCAGCTTGTTTTTGGCTTATGGGAGGAAACCAGAGCACCTGGAGGAAACCCACACAGACACAGGGAGCACATACAAACTCCACAGGTCTTGTCTGAGAATTGAACTAATGACCTCAGTGCTAACCACTGAACCAACTTTTCTGTATTGGCCAAATATTTGCTTTCACTGACTCAAGATTAAATAATATGCTTNAATATTTCTCATATTGGACAGATCCACACAATCCCATAGTGGCATAAAAAGGCCACTGCCTCTGGCGCCTTCACCCCAGACCTATCTAACCATTAAGGTGTGCACATTGCAGGTCATCATATGGTTTACTGTCAAGATTTGATTGCTTCATGCATCCACCATATTTCAGTTTTGAAGTTTTGAAACATTTTCAAATGATGAAATTACTGAAATATCCAAATATCCTGCATATTCCTCCAATCTCCATCATTTGGGAACTGAAACCCGTTTTCAAGAAATAAAAGCGAAAAAGCGATGACATTTATTGGTACAAATGAAGCCAATTCTCACTATTCTAATGCATTTTAGCTTTAGGGAATATGTTTTTCTTTATTATCAGTAATGTGCTTTTGCAATGGTAAAACCCAGTCGATTTGTCTATCCAGCATTGCTGTTTAGTTCGTGTGCCTTTTGATTTTGAAAGGAAGCAGTAATATGATGCAAAAAGATTGTTGTTTTATGTTGTATTTCCTTAAAATTAATATACATAAGATAGAACATAACAATAAAGGCAAACGCAGAAACATCAATTTATTAAACTGACTTTGTGACAACATTGTATCTGTAGGGCAGGGTTTTCCCTTTATGGAGATTATCATTACGGTGTATGGAGTCTTATCTAGATAATGCAATGCTGCATGGGTAATAAAAATATACAAATTAGCTCTAGGGAAGTGAGCTATATTTCCAGAGCCACCTATTGGAGCTAGTGTTCCTCTAGTCACATCTGACCCATCAAGGAGCCAGCGCCATTTATTATAGAATTCATGTATAGCCCTATTCTACTATCTTTTTAATGAAATGAAATGTATCCTGCTATGTCTATGTATCCTGCATTGTGCAGACCTTTATTTGCTGTATTTTAACCCTATTCTACTGAGCTGAGCTTCTGTATNATGTCACCATTCTTGTGTCTAGCTTCTCTATAGCTACCTACCTACATCTACCTCATACCATTAAATTGTTGGTATACCCTGTTTGTTTGGGCTAATGTGCACTATGTGACAAATAATGTTAATTGTAAGACCCTTTTTTCAGGATTTCTGAATTGCAATTCTTTGTGTTACCAGTAACAGACTGGGAATGTGCCAGCGTATACAGCAGCTCCCTGGTTTATTAGATTTGCTGGTCTCCTCCTATGTTTGCCCATGTATCATATGACTGACTTTATAAACAGGAAGTATTTAAACCAAAGTCCTGGAGTGGATTAGCTTCACCGGTTACGTGTGTGAGGAACAAGTGTTGACGTGAGTGTGACAGTGTGGTGACACATTCTTCCAAACTATACAACTCTCAGTATGGAGAACATAGGTTCTGGAAATGTCCACTTGCATATGTCAGGTGTCCTGTTTGCTTTGTCTGGTTAGGGTTATTTTTAGGGTTTATAGTTCTGTCAGGGTATTTGCATATATGTATAATAAACTTACAAATGTGCAATACGTTTAGCTGAATGAAATTATAGATTTATAGAAATTATAGAATGATATTATAGATTTTCACTTGTGGCGATTGTGCGCGATTACACATAGGGTATGGTGTATGCGCAGTCATCCTAGGGGTGCTCTGCCAGTCCGATTCCCCACTGCTACCGGCCAGCCATGCACCATCCAGGAAAAGGAAACAGGATAAGGAACTACTCTATATCAACTTTAGTGGAGGGCGAGTTTGTGAAAAAGAGACTTAGCTTCCGGCCCTGTTCCTTATATATGACCAAGCCAGCCCTTCCTCCAGCTAATAAACAAATGTACCAGATCCACTTGTACTGCCCTTTAATATTGTTTCCTGATTCATTCTTTACTGTTTATTAATGATTAAGAAGCTGTACAGGTTTACCTATGATAAGCTATGATTGCTACTAGACTCTCTTTTTATAGGTTCTATAGGGTATTAGACCCATAGGGCATCACAGGGAAGAAGCTGAAATCACCAACATTATACTATTGACTTCTTAAGATGTCTGTTTCCTTATTCCATAAATTGGTGTGAGGTAGACTTTGTTTTCCTAAATATCACGTGGTGTAACGTTTATTAAAGTATTGTCAAACAACCAAGAACTAATAATAAAAAATAAGTCCCTTAATATTTAATATT
Source organism: Platyplectrum ornatum (assembly GCA_016617825.1). Classification (NCBI taxonomy): domain Eukaryota; kingdom Metazoa; phylum Chordata; class Amphibia; order Anura; family Limnodynastidae; genus Platyplectrum; species Platyplectrum ornatum. The sequence continues at coordinate 9,508 of JABWIB010007371.1, forward strand.
TACTTATGTGCTTTGTGTACAGGTACGAATAATGCAAGAGGAGACGTGAGCAAGGAAAGTCCCTGGAGTTTGACTAGAAGTGTGGAGCCGGTGCCTCAGGGAAAACAAAGGTGATTCCTCATTGTTGTAGTATTACTGTTGCCCTGTGCATTTGTTTGCAGGAATTGGCTCCCTATTTCCCATCCATTTACATTCTTGTACTGGATGTAATAGAGTAAACATTTCTGGATGTGATAGAATACTGTACATGTCTGTCTAGTCATGGTATGTATGGCCATGGAGCTGTGGAAAAAAATGCAAAGAAAAACTAACTTTGTCCTTGTCCTTTATGGCTTATACCAGTCTGTGTGCAGTTACCAACACACTTAGACAAAAAGCTATAATGGAACTTCTCGTAACATGAGAGATAGCCATGCTTCTAGTCTAAACCACATTATGTAATGCAGTGAACATTAAGCATAGTGTATTACATTGCATAGTATGTTTTGTACAATGTAATNCTTTAAATACTCATTTATATAGAAATCTGGTGTTTGCACGTACTGTAATCACATGTATTGAATATGTTGATGCATAAATGGAAACTAAAAAAAACCAGACTGTAATTAGTTATTAAAAATCACATTCACATAAAACGTGTAATGAATGAAGGAAAACCCTATCAACACCCTGGAAATATACAAAATAATACGCTTTGATATGCTTTTTTTTAGCATGTAAGTTAATTATTCAATGTAGGACAACATAAGTTCCACATATTAATCAGGGTTTCATGTCACAGCAAGTGACTTCTTAAACCGACCACTAGTGGTCAGTGAAGAGTCTGGATATCTACACCCTGTGTATACACTGTATACGCTTTTCCCAGCTAGGAATAATCTTTTTTTCCATGAGGATTATTGGTTGTAGCTCAGGTCTCAGAATAATGTATAATCTAATAATATGCTACTTGTGGAATTGTTCTTTCCCACTCGTTACTGCTGGGCTTTGCCCTGACGGGAAAAAATTATCAAACACCATATGCATAAAGTGTAAGCATAAAGTCTATGCAAACACTAATCATAGGAATATGTGTCAATGATAAAGGACAAACTTCCAGTTCAGATCAAAAGACGCAAGGTTTATATCATGTGTTCACATAACATAATCTGAAATGTGCTGTGCTTTATCTGTATTGGCTTTGTGTATCAAGATATTTAGTCTGCTTAAAGTCAAGACGTATACTGGAGATTCACTAATGTTGTAGTTTCTCAATGAGCCGGATAACATGTACTTTAAACAGTTATTGTTATTAAAAAAAATATATAACAGACTACCCAAGTGCATACTAATTCTTTTGACTTTGGTACACATTTGGGTCATATTAATAGCTTTAATTATAATTAATAATTCATTGTGTTAAATGTGTTATGTTGCAGTGTCATTGAAGGTGCACCTAAGCGTAATATAGATTCACCATTTCAGCCTGAGTTATCCAGACCATATGTTCCAGAAAAGGCAAGTTTCTTTTCTACCATTGTACAAAATTATAGAGAGGTAACTGTTACTCCTATACAAAGATAAATCACATCTTCCCTTATATAGATACTCTGTCCTTACATACCCCCTTCCTATATCAATGGTATAAATGGCATTTACCGCTAAGAACCCTTCCAACCCATACTGAACCCATAGATAGATAGATAGATAGATAGATAGATAGATAGATAGATATTGTGTGTCATACTGATGTGGGTGAAGAGGCTTTGCACTGTTGCAACCCCAACCACACTGCAAGCATAATTTGCCAGAATGTCCAACCAAAATTAATAAAACTAAAAAAAACTGATATTTTAAATGTATTTTTATTATTCAAAATAATGTTGTTCTATTCCCAGTGTTAGTAGTACCTTATATTTCCACAAAATGTAGATTATGGAGTATATTTTGTATATAGTTGATAGATNTCAGCAAATGTAATTTCTATAATAAAAAGGTGGGCTTTACAGAGTTAACAAATCGCTTTTTTCCCCTAAAATATTTTTGTCTTTCACATTTTTCTAAATCTTTGCAATCATCTTTTTATAATATTGTGCAACTTTAATTATAAATTATATTTATACAAAGTGTCTTTTTTATACTGAAAATGAACATTTATCAAATCAATTTCCTAAAGAATTAATTTTATATTCTCTTTATATCTGTTTACATATTTGCATCGGTTATTACAGAAAGAGGGCCTGAATGATGCTAAAACAAATGACATAAATCATGTAAGCATACCCTGGACTTCTGAGACACCGAGCCCATCTGAACCAGGTAACATGCGCCTGCTCCTGTAATGCTTTCTTGTACATGTATAAACATTGTTATATTATAGAATATAACAATTTAACATTTGTGGTTCCTGATGACAGTGACTGGTAAACCCTAGCTTAATGTAAGGTTATGTTCCATATATTAATCTCTGGTCCACAGAGAGATTTATTGCAACTGCACAAAATAGTTTTTTAATTGTCACAATTCAAAAAACATTGAATTGGAATTCAATGGAATATAAATATAATATAAAATTATTGTTTAATGGAATTCTATTCCTCTGACTCAATGTTACTGGTAGAAAGCTCATTCTGCANGTCTGTACACAAAAATATTCCATCCTGGTAAGAATTCTGATGGCACTTTGGGACAGGGCTGAAAGCTATGTGAGAGGTATGTAGATGTATGTACAGCAAGGGCTGCAGGAATATTACCATAACATAAACCTGTGCAAGTGATGATATGATGATGATAATAATATGTTCCATACATGCAAATTTATTTAAAATAACTTCCACCCCTATTGATGAAAAAAAAATAACTTCCACCCCTTACATCGCGACATTCTTTTTCTTAAATCTCACCTTAGCCTATAAGAAAAATACTGTATATATTCGAGTATAAGCCAACCCCCAGTATCCCCATACATGTAAAGTTTCCACTTGCATTAGCATGTTCATCAGGAGATTTTTATCAACAAATACAACAGAGTGATTAGAATCAAATGTTTACCGAGTGATTAGAGTAGCAGATCAATGTCACCGCACTGCATCTTAGCGGGACAAGCAGCCCCCTTTTTCTTGGAGTGTATACAGAAAAATCAGCTATTCAAATACCCTCATACAGAACAGGTAAGCAGAAAAGGATTGATCTCACCCCATATGTTCNGCTTCTCGTTCATCCCGAGGTCTGGACCACACATCCATATGGTGATGTAATGCTGTAGGCATTGGGTCTCTTTTTGAAAAGGCATCGTTCAGATTGCCTTCAAACGGCGCCTTTTACACTAGAGCCGTCGTTTTCACTGAAAACTACGGCTTTCTTATGCATTCTGAACGGGGTATAAGAGGGAGAATGGAGGGGGAGTAGAGACGCTGTTGCATCAGTAGCTGTGTATATGTATGTGTGAGAACTATCTGATGTAAAAGCTGCTGTTATGTGAAAGATCCTGTGACTTGCTGGTAACTGCTGCACATGTGACAGCATTCAGCAGGATATACAGGAGGAGTGAGGAAACTGAAGTCCAGACTCCCCTCCTATATATCCTGATGAAGGCTGTCACATGTGTAGCAGTTACCAGCAAGTCACAGGATCTTTCACATAACAGCAGCTTTTACATCAGATAGTTCTCACACATACATATACACAGCTACTGATTATTCAAAGAGTCTGCACACACCCTGTTCCCCCTCTCACTACCAAGGGAGGGAGTGAGGGACTTCAGTGCTGTAACAGTGTAGAGGAGGGGAGTCAGGCGCTGCTGCTGCCATCCTGGCCTAACAGATAAGGCTAGTTCAGCTAGTGTTACAGGGGTGAGGAATGCTGCTGCAGCCTCTGTGATAAATATTGCCCCGAGTATAATCCAAGGGGAACTTTTTCAGCACATATTTTTGGCTGAAAAACTCGGCTTATACGGTAGGTTTTTTATTGATAATTCAATTTATCAATAATTTATTACTGCATTTTTATGCATCCATTATAGTTTTACATTTTAAACTATTTTAGTTTATTTTATTTCACAGGGAGACATGCAACAATCTCCCCAGATAACACTGAGAGAACACCAAAGCATTTACCACTGAGCAAAAAGCCTTCCGTTCCAGAGAGAGGTCCACAAGAAGAGAATAGTAGCCCAAGTAAGATCCCAGTTAAGAGGAAGACCAGTAGAGAGGCATTTACTTCATCTCGATTGGATTATTCAAGTGCCACTGATAAGAAGACAGAAGTGTCTGGACCGTCAGGATTATCCTCTCCAGAAGCAGAATTGAGCAAAAATATCAAAGCTAATGCAAACTTTGAGGTTCACTCGATGAAGGAGTTGCAAACNGAGCAAGAGCCCATACTAAACAAAAATCAGTTTCATTCGCTAAAGAACTTTTGGGAGAAAGGAGCAGGGGTTTCAGAAAATGTGCCCAGTCAATTAGAACAAGATACGGCCACAAAGTTAAATCACTCAGTACCTGCCCAGGCCAACGTGAGAATCCAGGAAGAAAGATCTACTCCTGAGTATGCTCATATAATAAAGCATTTGCCTCAAAGAGCACCACTGGTATCCTCCAGTGAAGATGAGATGCACCATGTGGTTCCACCCAGAAAGACGTCATCCTCTTCAATACCAAGATCAACTTATGCTAAAAGCAAGGGTGCCTCCTTATCTAAAAGTGTCTCTGTATCAGAAAGTAACGGGACAAGTTCACACAGTGAGGACAGTGCTGGGACCAGATCTTCTAAGAAGTCAAAGCTTCCGATTAGAGCTTCCACAGGTATTAAGGAGATTAAAGTGGATTCTACCTCACCTACAGACAAGCAACCGAAAATCTCTGAGCCAGAGGTATTGGACTCTTTGGAGGAAATAATTATTCCAGAAATCAAGCCAGACGTGAAAGAGTCTCTGGTTAGCAGGGTCCAGATTTTAATTGACACGGTCTCNTCTGATGAAGAACATGGCAACACAGATGCTACACACAATGCTGGAGATAAAATGGAATATTCAACACTAGAATCTAGAAATGGTAATTTGTGTTTTATATATTTTATGTTTATACTGAATACTTTAATACTACATCTTTAATCCATATTGTATATAAAGGGTTACAGTAGATAAAATGTCAGATGTTTACAGTTGGTCTATAGGCGTTGAAAGGGGGGGGTGAGGGGACGAAACTAATCCCACCCCCAAATGCTCTCCCCGCATTAGAGGGGGTGCCGTGAACCAAGGGGAGTGGGGGCACCTCAAAAAATGTTCTTGGCCCCCTAGTTGTATTGAAATGTCATCTGCTAGGCTAGACGACTCACCTCTGCCCTACTAACCACTATTTGTTATTTACTGACAAGACTACAGAGCACCGATGTAGAAGGAAGTAGCCCTGGAGCGAGCACGAGTCAGTTTGCTGACTTCATTTGACATTTTGTAATATTATGTACACATACTTTATGTTCAGACCTAGACTATAGAGGGCTTGCCAACTTTTGAACAATATTCTTTACTGTCTACAATTCTATGTAACCAAAAACGAATATCCCCGCATTCCCAACTACGTACACATAGTTGATACCTGATAATGGGACTTGTAGTTTGACAACACCTGGAGAGCCACAGTTTGCCTGCCCCTGCTCTAGACATATTGTACAACATTTGATTGTTTTTTTTCATACAGTATAAAGCAAAGTGGAAATATAAAAGAGGAAGTATGGACATTTAGATGAGGTGGTATGAAAATAGAAAATATGAGATNTGTGTNTATATATATATTTTATTTTGTTTTATTAATAAAACCTTGTAACTGATTGTTTCATCCCTAGAAAGGAGTGTTGATGGTGATCCTGACATTATAGCCGCTTCCAAGGCTAGTAGCATTAGCAATGCAAGAAGTATGGTAAATGTTTATACAACAACAGAAAGTAAGTTTTACAGCAGCTTAAAAAAAAGTTTCTTTCCCAGTAATTTTTATTATCTAGGCCTTGGTGAAGAAAACATATGCTCTTTATTTGAACTATTCTTTTCTTTTCCTCTTGGAGATTTCAGAACTTCTATTAAAGTCAGCAAAGAATAAAACAGACGTAATGACATAGGAACACCCTGTGTCCATCTTTCAGTTCCTAGGGAATCATTCATTAGCTTACAAATACTTTGCTTGTTCGTGTGTATCNTTTTTCTGATGTAAGTGGTAGAATCAGGTGTTAAAAAGATTTCTCAAGGCCTTTGTTTTCTAATAAAGAACTGCTGAGAGCCTGGGCAGGAGTACAATGACACGTGCTATGGTTCCAAGATTTATTTATTTTTTATTGGAAGCTTAAAGCAGATAAGTGAACAAATTAGTTAAAGAGGACTTCAAAAGAATACAAGCATGAGAAAGCAGAAAAAATACAATAATATTAATATCAACCACATATGTCTGTTATTGTACCCTATTTTTACTATGTAGGGCGCTNCGGAAACTATGTGGGGCCTTATAAATAAATGTTAAAAATAATAACCAGAAACTGAAGCACATATTGGGCCCCGTTTACTAAGATATATCATACGATTGATAATAAGGGCAGCCAAGCTTACATCTCTTTTTACTACAAGCCTGGCTACTTCATCCGCAGGCTTTATTAACACTTACCTGAGCATGTGCCAGGACTTGCTCTTCAGTGACCGGATTTTTATTATTTGTTTTTTTAGGATCAGGGCTCTGTGATCCTGGTCCAGACAAAAATTTCTAGTAAGAAAATAGTGTTAAATACATATAAAACAGTATAATATAATTCAGAAAGAAGAGATTTGTTTCCCAACAGTATTGATTGATGATATTAGGTGGTTAATTGAATTATTGATTGATTGATCAGTTTGCCACATATACACATAGCTTTCACTATTTATTGTGATTGCTAAAGTAGTGCAGACAGAACTGAGGGCCTGCTTTCATAATGACTTCTTGCTACATTATATGTACATTATTGCCTCAAAAGGCCGGCTTTTTAACTGAAATGCCGGCCTCAGTGAAAAGGACGGCCTCTGAAGGCAATCTGAACGGGTCACTATATAAAAGCCGTCCCCTGAACGCCGGCGCTNAGAGCCGGCGAAAAAGAAGGGTTTTCGCNGGCTCGTCTGTGGCTTTNCTGCAGTTTGAAGGCGTCTGAAGGAGAGGTGATTGGCCTAAAAAGACGTGATCGTTACGATCACAGTCCTTTTTAGTGACATCACCTCATTACGGGGGCGCCGGCTTCGCTGTAGACCCAGCGTTTCGTCCCCTGAACGGGACTTGCACGCTGCCCCGCCGGCTCTGCACCACGGATATGCGGCTTTTTAGAGCCCAGGCAATCTGAACGTGGTATTACTGTGGCAGCCCGTGTCCACATATATAGTAGTATATTATAGTATATATTTTAAAAGTCACTTCAGTTTAATACATATCCTATTTTTTTATTAGCTGGTTTAAGAATTTGAATTGAACAATGTGAAGGAGGGTACAGGATGATCATGTGTTACCAGTATTGTATCTTATTTGTGTACAGATGAACCCTTTTCTCTCCATTCACAGGCCATTCTCAAGGTTATGCATATTACTATTAATGTCCTCTTCTTGTTTTGTTTGTCTCAGCATATAACAAACCAAACACGTTAAGTCATCAGCTTCTGGAGCCTGAGCGAGCTAAAGAGCTGAGTAAATCCACTTCAGCCCTGCACTCTGAGGTATGTATGGGATATAATATGGTGATGGACTCAGACTTCAGCATCTTGTCAGTGTGCATGCCCACTGTACACTATTTCATTATGGATATGTATCCTGTGAATTTAGACTTTGTGATGTATGGGTATGTGGACATGGCACCAAGTGTACAGATTTTAAATTGGATTATGCTGGAAGGTATGCAGTGGTAGCAGACATCTGTGTTTAATCCTTAGTCCTTTACTTTTATAGTNTTAGAAAAGTCATTGTTTTCTCCCTAACCTTTGTGATTTTGGATTTAGACTGAATCTGACACTGCCTCTGAAATCAGCTTCAAGCTCAAGAGACATAGAAAGACCCTTAGCACTGGCAGCAACTCCTCAGATATGGCCTCCGTCTCCTCTGTAAGTTTTATTAGGGTGTGACTTTATACATCATTGTGGTGACACTTTTGCAGAGCNCTGGGTCAGTATTAGAAGCTTGTTCAGGGCTCAAAGCGGGTACATAAGTGGGGGTATGAAGGAGAAAAGAAGCATTTCAAAAACATTTATCACAAAATCGCAGATCCAGAGCAGGTCGGACTTATACAGTACAAGAGGCAAAACTGATACACCATACTGGTGAATACCTTTCACTTGTATGTACTAATATACTAATCAGGCAGATAATCTGCTGACCGGCTTAATTATTATATCATATATATATTTAGCAGAAACATACGCCTCTGGATAGAACACATGGAAACAGAACAGCCTTTTTTAAACAATATTTATTAAAAAGAAATTTTATTTTGTAGCTTAGAAAACAGTGCCTATGATGTGTGCAAGCACATGGCGGAAGTGCAGATCACATCCCCTGCTACTGCATATATTTAAACTCCCCTTTCTGNGCGTTTAATGTTTCGGGTGCTAAGCTTATAACTGGGTATTCCTAGTCAACTATAAGGTAAACAATACATTTATGCAGAGTATTTTCGGTAACAGAATTATATCTATAGTACAGAGATGCACTTAGTAAATTACAATGCTGCACGAAACATGAGCTATATAGTATAGGAAAGACACCATAAAACATGAAGTATGTGACTGACTTGACAGAGCNCCCAGGAATGAAATATACAACATTATAAACATACAATAAATTGCAGAGCATGCATATAATTCTTGTATGTGATCTTTTATTGCAGGTCAGTAACAGTGTCCTCAGCGTATACAGTGGTGACTTTGGTAGCGTGGATGCGCAAGGAACGGTCCAGTTTTCCCTGGACTATGATGAGAAGAACCGGGAGTTCCACATATATGTGGCTCAATGTAAGGACCTGGCAGTTGTGGACGAGAAGAAAGGACGATCTGACCCGTTAGTACTATTATCCTTATTATGTTCTTTTACAGCAAATGTTCTATAGTCCAGGTAAATTTAGACAATCCCTGAATTATAACTCATGTATCATTCTANTCTCCTATGTAATATGGAAAGCATGACATAGTGAAGTTGGAGGTGGTTTGGTGAAACAAGTATTCACTCTTCCACATCCAGAGATTAAAAATAGGAATAAGAAATTTACATGTACACAAGAGAAAAACAATGTTAAATTGCAAGGAAAGCCAGTTTATGCATTTGTATTTAAAATCTGGATCAAGTTCTTAGCCATTAATGTATACCGTGATATACTGAAATATAGCAGATCACTTTATACAGGGAGTGAGGATTTATAGGCCTTTCGGAAAAATATCTCCATTTGAAATGTTCTGAACTCCCTATAGCACTGCATGGCTACACTGTGTTGTGGATTAGTCCTTATCTTTTAATGTAACTGGGTTTTGCGAAATTATTCTTTTTTTTTTTTTTTTGTGGCTGCTTTGCTTAGCGCCTGCAGAGACTGCATTGAGTGATAACTCCATAATATCTGACATCCATGGTTTAATGTCTATAAATTAGAAAACTTCTACCATCGCCAACTTGTGCTCGCCAAGGCACTGCTGTGGTTTAGAGATTATTTGAACATCAACAGTGACAAGTGAAGAATGTGTCTATTGTGAAACATTTCCTATTCCAAGGGCATGCTAAACGCGTTGTAAACATGTATTGCTTGGAGTAGTTTGTGCAACTAATGTTTTAATTTGCAGTTTGTTTTATAGTGTACTTTATTTATTTATACAATGACTGGTCTGTATGTAGTGCTTAACAGTACAAACAAAAGCAATGCAAACATAATGTAGAAAATATAATTACTGGGAACAGTACAGTGACTACTAACCATTATTAATCAATTTACTATTTGGTTGCCACCCATGTCAGATAAGAGACATACACTAGCTTGCCCTACATCAGGGCCTAAATTTACTAAACTGCAGGGATTGGAAAAGTTGGGATGTTGCTCATAGCAACCAATCAGATTCAAGCCCTCTGTGTCATTTTACATGCTGGAAAATGTGAGCTCAAATCTGATGTGTTGCCATGGGCAACATCCCCACTTTTCCAATCCTGCAGTTTAGTAAATGTAGGCCATGGTGTCTAGTAGGCAGAAAGATGTCTGTAATATTAAGTACACCCTCCACCATACAACAGTTTGTCACTGAGATGAGGTCTGTGATTGTTCCTGTGGAAAAGAAAGCTATACTTGGGATAGAACAACTAATGACTGCTAACAGTTAACACCATTTTGGACACTGAATAAAAGACCCTGNCTGCATCATACTTTTGAAAAATCTGGCACTTGTCAAGGCTGTCCTTTCTCTCNGTTGATATTTGCTCTCTCCATTGAGCCCCTGNCTGTGTGCCTCTGGGCCTCTCCGCAGTTCCCAGGTCTCCAAATTCNCAGTATGACACATAGAGGTATNTTTACTAAGCGGTGAGATTGCTGTAAGATTGAAAAGTGGGCATGTTGCCCATAGCAACCAATAAGATTCTCACATTCTCCAGTGTGTAAAATGAAACTGAGAGCTTGAATCTGATCTGGTTGCCATGGGCAACATCCCCACTCCAATCTCCCTGCAATCTCACCGCTTATTAAATATACCCCATAAGCTTTGTTTATTTGCAGATGACGTGCTGCTTTTTGTTGCCGACACGGAGATCTCATTGGTTACGCTCCATTCCATTATGGATGCCTTCAATGCTGTTTCCTATTACAAATTAAACACCACCAAAACCGAGGCTCTTCCCTTGAATGTTCCTTTAGCCATTCTGAATAAATAATGCGCCTCTGTTACCCATACTGCTGGAAANGTACTTTGTTAGCCTATCTTCGTAGCCAGCTTATATTATACTTATACTAAGTGCCCAGGGATTAATGATATGTATAGAAGAATAGAATACTTTTGTCTTATGGAATATGATGAAATGATGTTTAGATGGCAGCGATTTATTACATTCAAGAACCCCACATGTAAATAATATAAAAAATAAACCTACACATGAGACAGAGTTACATTATTTGTGACTTGTGACAAGATACANTAAATCTCCCATCTGTATAATCCTATCCAAATAATCAGGTGTCTTGTTCACTTTAAATGTGAAGTATTATTAGAACGGGGAACAAAATAATGCATAGTACTTCACAATTAACACATTGCTGTAGATTGACAGCATGGGTGCTACTTCTATCTATATGCCATTGGGACTCATTCTGTGATAATTGCCTTGTTAGAACAATTAAAACACATCTCTACTCACCACAATCATACTGTCAGGTGGAATCATTTCACTGTTTCCAGCTATCACTTCTCTAGACGCCACTTTGAATAAAAGGTGTTTATTGCAGGGAACAGAAAATAGAATTACGTTTGATATATCTTTATTCCAGTACAGGACTTTATTCCAGTACTTCCCCATTGAAACAGCGAACAAGATGGCAGATAAGAGCCATTTGGTCT
>JABWIB010007374.1:0-12824 GCA_016617825.1 Platyplectrum ornatum
CAATATAAAGCATACTTCGCTCCGTGGACGCCGCTGCTACGCCAGCCACACAGCGGCCAAACCCCCATTCACCTCATTTAAATGCTTCGCCACGCCCATTCGCTGGCCGAACGCTCGCTAGCTAGAGAATCGCTAGCGGACAGCTAGCGATCCTCGCAACAGCTCGCGATCAAGCGAAAACATAGCGTCGCAGCTGCGTTACATCGCAATCGCTAGCGTTGTGCAGGCGTACAGACGGCGTTAGGTGCTCCTTTGCGAGGACTAGGATCCGGCCCAAAGTTAGAAATAATTATTCTAAAAAAAAAAAAGCAAAGCCCATTCTGTAATAACATTCAGTTGTACTTCAGCAGAATGTGCATTGAGGACAAAGGGTCACAGTAAATTATTTGCCTGTGTTATTCAAGTAGTGATTGTGCAGCCAAGATTAGACATTTTTGATGGACTGGAATTATTGTCAGGCTATTAAAATTAAAGAGGTAATGAAAAAAACTAGTGTGGGGAAATGGATGGTGTACTGCTTCTGGTTGTTATTTTATCGGGGTCTTCAACTTTCTGTTTTCCATTTCACTGGCTTTGGTGCAACCACAAAATACATTAACATCAAATCCTTTATATATAAACAACTTTAATGTCTGCTTTTAGATTAAAGCGACCAGGATGTGGAAGGTTGCCCTCAACCAGCAATTGTCTGCTACTCATCCTCACAGTACCCTTCCACCTGGCTTTATCTCAGACTCCATAGTCAGTATAGATACATGTAGATAAAGAAAATCTTGTCTCCTTTATGTGGCCCCAACGTAAAGGGTATATACAGCTGTGTTAAAAAAAAATGTGTATTACATGTCATATGTAATACGTATTACATTACATATACTGTATGAAACTGTTAAAATTGTAAACATTGTAAAGAATCACATGAACCAATAACAATCGTGCAATTTTGTATGTAGATTCAGATCACAAGCACTTCTCGTTTTATATAAAAAGGAAACACACAATAAACAGTTCTCCTGGGGATCACTGAATAAGAGATGCAGATCACAGAAACATCAGGTTTAACATATTGTAATTTTAAAAATGTCTCTTATTTGATTAGCATGTCTCCCTTAAAATATTGTAGATAGTTGGAAGTCTAAGTCCAAAAAAAAGAGACTGATCTTCTTGTTCATATAGTATTGAGATCCAGTTAATGATAGATATTTTGTCCCAATAAATCCTGTGACTTTCTAGTCCATACTCCAACATAGAAATAAGAAAGGTAGCAATAGTGTGATAAGGTTACACTTATATAAGAGGAGGTAAGATTGTATCCCACTGACATTTAACTCCTCTTGTTATTGTGTTTGTAACAATCTGATCCGTCACTCCTCCTAACGTGTCTTGGTTCAAAACCTTTGGATGGCCTCTGGACCAGGACGCAGAATTAGAGAAAGAAATACAAGTACCCCACTCCATGGGTTTCCTAGCTTGAATCCATGATAAACACTTTTAATAAGGAGAAATAAGTATTGCACTCACATTTGACCCCTATGGGGTTATTGCATATCTCAAATTAATAAAAATCCAAATCATAGCATGGCAATGCATTTAGGAATAAACATAATGAAGAGATCTCCTGCAGAAAGAGGATGGGATAGGTAAAGAGGCTTATGTATTAGAGAATTCTATTGTATCCATATTACATCCTTCTCATGTCTTGAGGATTTTAATGAAAATATTATTTAACATTTTGGTTTAATTTTAATTTTAGCTCTTTTAATGTTTTATTCAGTTTGGGGTTGTTAAATTTTTGTACATTTGTATACTCATTGTATTCTGTAAATTAACTGTCCCCACTATTCTTTGTTTGAATACCTGAAACTAGCTAGTACTTTATATATGAGTATTTTTACATTTTGAGTCTAAGTGAAATTAATTTACTGTAAGTATTGCAATAGATCTGGTTACCTTTTTTACGTCTATTCAACACCAATAATCATGAATCCTGCTGAAGAAACCATAAGAAGACGTGGAGAAACACATTCAGGAACTCAAGGCAAAACTCTTATTATACTGTGCTACATTTTACAATTGGCTCAACTGTGGATGTGAAGAAATTCTAAACCTGAGAAGTTGTTTGGAAAGTAAATATACATTTGGAAAAACACATTTATTACATATAATCTAATTATGAATGCATGGGCTACAACACCTGCTTCCCAAGAGTAGGCCTAGTGGCTAGCTCATACGTCATCTGATATACATAAAGAATAATGAAATAATAATAACAAGAAATGACACCATTTCTTGTTCGACCAATTGGGTTGGGAAAACTGTGTGGACTTTTGAACGACATTAATTAACTACAGTGTGTACTTCATGAGTGTTGGATAGTATATATAATTTGTAAATTCTGAGCAGCCTTGGCCTCTGCTATGAACTGTGTTAAATTCAGGATATTTATGTGGTTACAATATTACTAGAGAAGGTTTCTCAATAGAGAGAAGAGAGAGAACACCAATTAAAGACTGATACATTTTGTTGCAATCTTAAGCCTCTGAAAGACTCATCAGTCAATCATAATATGAATGAGGAGAAAGGGCATATTAACTGAAGATCAATACATTTTATTGTGATTCCAAACCAAGAAAGGTTCAGCTGTCAAACTGAATATCAGAACATACACAAGGAGCAAAGTATACCCTGAAGTTAATTCGCAAGTGTATAAGTGTAACACTGCTCTTTAAGTAATTAATCTCTGTACTCACTGCCTGCATCCAGCCTAAAAATGTCACTAATATATATGTGTAATATTCAGCTGATTAAAAAATTCACTTTAGGAATACTGACCTAATCCACATACTTAATAGTTTGGATAATTATTACTTAATACAGGTGGGTGCACTGTTTTCACAGTTTTTGTCTTTTATGAATATGAGTTTTTATTAAGCTATACTAATTAGTTTTTATACAAAAAAAGAACTATTCTGGATATTTAAAGTTCAGACTCAAATTCTAGATGTGCTAAATGAAATGTTAAAATTCTACCATTAATTATTGTTTAAGGGACCATTTGCATTTGTTCATTTAGATATTTGGACTGACTTTATATTAAATGGTGTAGTGTGCAGGAGGTAATATTCACATCATTGCACTTCAGGCACTTCAAATGACTGTCTCTGTACTGTTGCATAGTACATAACCCCACTGAAAATGCTATGTGATTCCCCTCATTCTGACCCTTAAACCTTTCTACAAATGTCCCTATCCTCTTCCCTTTCTTCTCCCCCTTTATAGAAAATTACCCAGACTATAGAACATTTTAAATCAGGTGTTGAGTTTGAGATAATCTGTAAATTGTATTTATGCAGATTTGTTCTCTGCTCACAAATGACACTGTAATTGTATGTTGTTTTCTTTTTTAATAAAATCATTTATACACACAAAGGATACAAATTATTTAATCACTCTATTAATTGAAACAAAATCAATTTAGAGATGGCAATAGAAATTGAATGGCAACAACAAAAAATAATTATACAGATAAATAGAAACCAAATTGTCTAATAATAACCAGCCAACAAAAAATGTAAGCTGATCAACAGTCTACAAAGAGTTGGCGAACAACCTAAACAAAATACAGAAATAGAAGTCTGCGTCTTTACAGAACCTACTTCTTTTTTGGAGATGGGACAGAGTGACTTGAACCATCCCCTGTATTTGAAATTGGGGAACAGAATTGTGGTATTGAACTTCCAAATAAGAAGAGTCCAAGGAGTCAGAGGAGGAAAACTTGCAAACCTCCTCACACAGATATAAGGATTGTTTATTTCATTATCATGATTACTTTCTCATGAAAGCTAAGACATTTAGGTAGGGGGCTTCTCCTAAACATTTTTTTTATATAGAACTAAATAAATATGTAAGAACATTCTGTAAGGGGCGTTTTTGACAAAATAATGTAAGAAATGAAATACATCAGGATATTGGCCTAAAGGTGAATAGAGATTTAATAGGGTTTCATAAAGAGGACCTTTTATGCCTTTTAGAACTCTTTGCTGGATGAACAATCCCCTGCTGAGATGACTGCTTTGTCTTTAACTAACCAAGTTTCTAATGAAAAGGGACCTGAAATTAAAGTAATCTTTAGTTTATTTAGGAGTAAAACATATTTTTATATTTTACGGTGTAAAAATGATGTCATTGATTCTTTTTATAAGAAAATACTTTAGAAGAGCTCAGAAAATTACATAAACAGGAGGAAAAACATCCAATCCAGAATCATAATTTAATTAGCTCAAAATTAAATGCGCAGGAAATTATTGGCAGATAAAATTTTGATATTCAAAGAATTAAAGGGGCTGTGATAGTACAGACAGAACAGTATATGATTCAGGCCTATAGAAAGCTATCAGATGAAAATTCATATATTATGTTACAACACTTGTATATAACCAAAAGAACTTGGAGATTTACTCATTGAATATGAGGTTTATCTTAAAGATATGAAACTTTCCATAATATCAACGTATTACCATCTGCTCAAAATCCATTAAAAAATCCAATTCAATTCAACTTAAAATTTATGAGACAGCTTTATAATCCCACCTTATAGACACTACCCAGTTCTGACAAGTTATTTCATCAATCGCTGGGAAACCATCTTTGTCACTTGCAATGTGCATTCCCTGTATTGCAATATTTCCCAAAACAAAGGGATAGAGGCAGTCAAACACTATTTAGAATTAGACACTGAATTAGATCTCTCAAGAATATTGTATTGAAATGTATTGAGTTTATTTTCACTTTATATTATTATTATTATTATTATAATATTCAGAAGGTAAAATGACTAAAATTCTAAATAAAAACTGTAAATTACTTTGAATGACACAGTGGGTTTGGGATTATTTTATTTTTTCTATATTTCTTACTTTTCTATTTCATTAAAGTTTATAATTTTCTGTTTATTTAGGTTTAAGGGCTTGCACCAATTATACCCCTGTTGTGAGCCAACACAATAATGTAATTTATTAAACGCTTAGGCATTTTTTGTGCATTTTCCTTTAGTTAAGTAGAATCCCTGTCCTGTTATACTCTTGTCCTGATGATCTCTTTCTCTGCTTCCCTGTTATCAATCCCTCCTGAGTTCACTACCGTGTGTGTTTTGTTTGTGTCTGTCATCTGTGTTCCTGTTAATCTTAACCAGTATCTAGTGTTCCGTTTCCTGCACTCTGTTACTTATTCCGTGTATGTACCGATACAGGGCAGTGGTTGTAGAAAAGACTTGATGTTTCAAAAGAGAGCAGAGTCTCTGTTTCCTTATGTGTGGTAAAATTATAGGGAGCTATATGGTGGTTTTGACGTCCTTGCACATTTGGTATTCTCTCTCCAATATGTAGACGATGTTCCAGAAAACAAAAATATCCCCCTTAAATTCCTTCTTAATATTAATGATTGCCTGATCACATTGCTATGCTGGTTGCATGGATATGCAATGTTTTTTCTAAATGTTCGTACTTCGTAAATCCACATATTAATCATTTCATTGTTTACGTGATGTCTCTGTTAATGAACTTCAAGTGTAACTGAATAGTGTGTTAATTTATGTGACATGGAGAAAGTGGATCTTCATTTGCTGTTTTATCAAAGCATATACCGTTGGTATTTCAAAAAAGGTCAAGCATTGAGGGTTTCTTATTTCTCCTTATTACTGCAAACCTCCATAGAAAAGAAACTCATTATGATAATTATAATGCCTGTCTGATTTAATACATTTTATCATACATGCCTCCCTAAGCAAGCTCTGTTCTATTAATATTAATCCTGCAATCAAATACTGCTGGCTGTTACTATCAGGAGGAACAGAGAGATGATTACTACTCATTAGAGATGCATAACATATTTCAGGATCATGAAAACTGCAGAGCATGGTAATCTAGTCATTATAGACTCTATACATGGAATTTACACAGATACAGTCTATAGCAAAATGTAATTGTCATTCCCTAGGGTACAAATCAATAAAGTGTATCATTTTATAAGGGATGCATAGTGTTCAGAAGGAAATTTAAGAAAAACATGTTAATAACAAAATATAAATGTAGGAATATGGAACTGAAACGGAGGCCCAACTATTTTGTGACTGTACTTTTGAATTATGTTATTGTGTTTGACTTTGTACCCATTGCTGCTTCTCCCTATTTACTGTACCCCTTTTATGCTGCAAAAATTCTCTAATAAAAATTTAAGGATGTTTAATGACAACTAAAGCTGACAAAAGGCCTATTTACATGACATATATAAGGCAACACGTCATATATATGATAATATAATCATTTAGTTTTACAACAAATTTCAGATCCAACAATGTGTGTTGCTGGATCTGATACCAGTTATGAAAAAAAGGATAAAGAAGGAGATGATGACTAGATTGTGTGGCAAATTAAACCATAATGTCTTCTTCACAACATTCTAAAAAGGGTCAAAAAAGGTCAACAAACAAAGATGTTGCTCATAGCAACCAATCAGATTCTACATTCTTTAGTATGTAAAAGGAAACTGAGAGCTTGATTCTGATTGGTTGCTTTAAGCAACATCTCCACTTTTCCATTCTATCAGCTTAGTAAATTATGGCCCAGTTGTGGTTTGTCATTGTAAACAGCACTAATGTTATGAAACTGTTCCCAGGGTGTTTGTGCTAGCTGATGCCTGGTCTTCATCTGATGGTGTGGACAGACTTGCACCTGCAGCACCAAGCACGGTCTGACAACTCCTAGAGACAAGGCATGAAATGTCCATAGCAAAATGTCCAAGATTGCCCCTGGGGACCAAATAGTATACATCAAATCCAAATACATGCTTAATATTATTGGTTAAGTTTTGTTGGTTCTAATAATATATATACCATATACTTCTCCACTGTACTGTAATCTACTGCTTGATCTGACATTGCCTTGACATGTACTGAGTGATAGGCAGTTTTAATATAGTCACTACCTAATCTTTTACTCATGTCTGTAATCTTTATAAAAGTGAGTGTAAATCACATCCAATGAAACTTTTTGAGACTGATAGAAATGTAGAAATGCCCTCTGTTGTATCAATTTCATTTGTTAGCCCATGTGAAGTTGCCCTAACCCGCAAGGGAATCAGGATACAGGAGGGATCCAGTTTTGGAAGTAGGAATCAGGGGGCTGATTCAGCCCTGCGTCTCCGCCAGCCAGATTGGCTATGAATAGCACGGTGTCGGGCGCAAAGCCTGACTCGGTGCCCTTGCGACTCCGCCATATGTTAATGAGAAAAGAGGGGGGTTCGATATTATTACCATATGCGCTTTACAAGCTTAGGCTTAGCGCAGAGGCACAGAGGCAGGTAATGTCCTATGGACAATAACTTGCTTCATTAAGGGTAAAAAAAGTTAAATAATATTTTTTTAAATTAAATTTATATTTTTTTATTATTATTTTTTATTTTATTCATGAAAGCCGGCAGTGACTGCCGGAGTGATTGCTGCAAATATACATTAGCAGAGGCTCCGGATTTTTACATTAGCGCAGAGATGCGGGGCATTCGACATGCCCCTCTCCCTGCGCTCTATTCAGAGCTGCGCTTTTCCACAGCTCTGAATATTCGGACCTGGATGACGCACCCTGTGGCCGCCAATTTCTTTGAACCAGGTCCCCGATTCTGTGTCCTCAAGGGCATGTATTTATTATTTAAATATTATTTTTTGTGGTGCACACAATTATTATTTTACAGTGTGTGTAACAGTAATTAGGGACAGATTAGTATTACTTGATGCATGTAAATTTATAAGACCATAAAAGCTGATTTTATCATGTTTTCTTCTTTTCTGATTTGTTATTGTCCTTAAATTAATTCAAAACCAATGCTTGTTTATGAGCTTAACTGCTTTAATTGCAAAACAATTAGTATGCAATTATCTAGCATGATTCAACACTCAAAAATAATAAAAGTAATTGAAAAACGCAAAAATAACCTAATCTGATTAATATCCGAAAACATTAAGTTCATTCCTGTTTTATTAGTGTGTCAGCTGTGTTTAAGTTTAAAATAAAATTGTACAATTTTTTTATTTCATCTTTATTAAATACGCCTCCATCTGTGATCTTCATATAATATACTTTTAAAAGCACATTTATTGCAAATATACTAAAACTAAAATGAGTACACGCTTTTTCAACTTGAATCTCATCCGAGCTTTGTACAAATACACACTACATTAGAGGAAAGCTGATCCAGAGTTGCACTTACACCTTTTTGTAGGGGAAAGTGTAGACTGCCTGTGGCTGGTTAATGTCAAGGGTGCTGGGTATCCTTCATATATCCATCTTTATACATATAGATGTATTCAGTTATTTATCCCACTTGGGCGAGTGTTTAGAGGCTCCACCTCTACACATTTCTTGTTGTGTGTTGAAATCCTTTTTACGAACAAGAAATTACTGTTCAAATTATCTTTGTTAAAAAGGAGAACAATTCTATATTTTGGGTTATAAACAAAATACCATGACAGGTTCACAGTATGTCTAAGATTTTATAAATAAAAAACAAAACACAGGTATTTAGTTTACACACCGGCTCCAACTCCGCAGAGGACTCCCCCCCAGGCACTGTAAACAAGAAAGACAGTTCTCCCCATTCTGCTGGGGAGCATCTGTATCAGGAACCTCAACATAAGGAGACTTTCGGGAAGTAACATCCTTCTCAGCTGCTGCTCAGGTGTTAAAGGACATGATGGTTGAGAGTCCACCACTAATCCTGGCTGCTGGCCTCCGTTTTATATTGGAAAATCAATTGCGGCAAATTGTCTCCATGTGCCTGTATGGACCTACGGCATTGACTGCCTTGACAAACTAGCCCAAGAGTTGCCACTTCCTCTGTGAGACAACAAGAAACACGACAACACACAACTGCTTCTCAACTCTAAAAACCTCACAAACTCTTCCTACCTGAGCAAGTAATACAATCACAATTGCAAAAACAGGAATTAAGGTTCATTATATAATACATTTACAAAAATGGCTGCAAGTTAGACGATTCAGAGTGAATTCACAAAATCGCTGCCACAATTCCAATTCCCTGATCCTATGGAAGAGGGTTCTTACTGGGCTACCCTTTGTCTCTTCAAGTTTGCACCCATTTTGATTTTACACCAAAAAACAATCCTCTGCGGAACTCATAGGCTGTAGCTATAAAGATCAGCTACACCCACTCTTCTCCCTCCAACACCATTTCTGCAACACCTGATAGACTAATACATTATAACTGTACAATGTGTACTAGTAGTATACTACCAGCAAGGATTTTTATAAACTCTCCTAAAATGGCAGCCAAATCACAAAGGAGTGTCCAGGGGCGTAACTACAAAAGGTTGGGCCCCATAGCAAACCTTTCAACTGGGCCCCCCTTTTAAAATAAAAAATAAAAAAAATTATTTAAAAATGTATATTTTTAAATGGGGGTCCAAACTGCTATAGAATATATAC
Source organism: Platyplectrum ornatum (assembly GCA_016617825.1). Taxonomy (NCBI): domain Eukaryota; kingdom Metazoa; phylum Chordata; class Amphibia; order Anura; family Limnodynastidae; genus Platyplectrum; species Platyplectrum ornatum. The sequence goes on from JABWIB010007374.1 coordinate 9,492, forward strand.
AAACATATATGTTTGTATATATTCTATAGCAGTTTGGAGCCCACATTATATATATATATATATATATATATATATATATATATATACACACATATACAAACATGGGGGCCCCAAACTGCAGTAAAATACATAAAAAAAACTATAAGAAACAAAACTATCTGGCTTCATTTAAGGGATCCTGTTCCCAGAAGCTCTGGACCTCTGACAGCTGGGAAGCCTGGGTAATCCGGCAATGGGGCCAGCGGGCCCCCTAGGGCTGCAGGCCCCATAGCTACCGCTATGGCTGCTATAGTGGTAGTTACGCCCATGGGAGTGTCTTATATAGCATCCAAAACATAAATGATCCATAGGTTAATGGAAATCTACTTTTTGCCTGTATTTCAGTTCCTGATTTGTCAGGAGAACACAGGTCTCACCCCCAAATGCGAATCTGACGGGTTTCACGCAATCCAAACAGTTTATATATATTACAGAGAAACATAGACAGTGACGGAGGATAAAAAGTCTGCCAGTAAACCTAGGAAGTTGTTCTAAATGTTGTTGATTTGAAATATAATCTTCCCAAGGGATAAAACAATCATAAGAATATTATTACTATCTTTGTTTTATTTTAGCAGTATATGTATGTGTATGTTTTAAAAAAAAGTACCCTTTTCTTATATTACAGTGGAAATCAATTTCTGAGCTCACCATCAAATCATGTATATGTATTCAGAGGCATATGGCCTCAGGGAACATATTGTTTTCAAGGTGTAAAAATGGAATGGAAATATATGTTGCTGGGAATGCATAATATATTAAACTGTGTTTGTAAACAGAGTTGAACTAAATGTACACAGCAAAGGCTTTACTTGATTTGATCAATGTTTAATTCACATCTATATATTTTTAAATGATATATATATATATATATATATATATATAAAGAATTATTTATATATAATAGTACATATATAAATTGACATACACCAATCTAGATATGTACAATATTATTCTAATTAATGCCAAATATGAGCCTTTATGACTTCATATTTATGCAATTCACAGGTCATTAACCACCTAATATTTTCTCTCATCAACAAAAACCACTATTAAATGTTTACGTTTTCTAGATTTACTGCATACTGCACATACATTAATAGGTATACTTGTAAACAGTTGGGACTGTAACAGCTTATATACAGGACAGAAGCTGGCATAGCTGTCATTAATGCTCGGAGGACATATATGCTAAATTTCTTCCCCCATGTGTCAAGGAATTTCTTCCCTACATTCTCCTTGCCAGGGTTTAATTATTATAATTTCTTATTACACTACAAGTGTTGCTTGCCTTGCAAACATCGGTATGGTAGCTCTTGTAGTACATCCCGCATGGCAGGTGCCCGCATGACATAATGGCATACATTTTTTAATTTTTTAACATATTGTTTACTAATATGTTTTTTCACATTCACTGCTAGTGGTTTTGTAGCATCGGTTTGAATGTTAGGCAGTACATTTTTCATTTTTAATTGCTACAACTCTATTTAACATGGTAATTTTGCAAATTTACTATGCCTCAAATGGCAATTTCAAATAATCGTCTTATCACTGTTGATGTATGTCAATTGTGAATGTTGCAAAATTGACCTTATCTTGCAGTGTTTTGTATGTAGTTGCTGCAAGGTTTTTTGAAATTGCGAGATTTCCTGATTCAAACTAGTGCGTAAGAGAGAAAGGTATGAATATGTTTGTTAGTTAGTGTAGCTTGTTTTAGTCCTTGTTTATATGTTTGTCTGTATTTTGTCTGTCTGTGTTTGTCTTTCCTTGTTTGATTTTTTTCTTTTTATAGGCAATATATCTAGTGGAAGGAGGGAGGAAGAGATGTTGGAGGAGTGTACAGGGCCAGCGGCACAAGACCAAATCTAGCCAGAACATCTGCATTAACGGAGATAAGGACAACTATGCTTTAGATGAGCACATTCCACCATGCTATGGACAGAGTCTTAGGTCACAGACCGCAAAGACCACTTTAAAAGGAAACTACCTGGGATACCGTTTTCAATGCCATTGGCCCATACAGGCACACAGGGACCAATTGCCACAAATATTTCCCAGATATCAAGAGGAGGTTGAAGGAGAAGATAGCTATGGAGCGTAGGTCAACAGTAAGGACTGGCGGTTGCCTACCCACACAGGTCACCTACACATTATGCATAGTACAACTGCGTTCCATCTTGCCATTGGCAATTATTGAAGGCGTGGAGGTCTGTGATACAGATGCACCTTTGCATGATGGTGAGTGTTTTTTTTGTCTAAAGGTTTGAGAAAACTTTGTATGAAAAACTTGGTTTGATAAAATATCAATTTTTTTTACAATATTTACAGTTTTTCTTGACATTGTACAGTTTCTCTGCCACAACCAGCATCACTGCCAACACCACCAAGAAGGTAGCCTGCTAAGGATCCATATAAGGTTATTACGCATGAATTTGTGCCTCAGCCATCTCCACAATGCACATCTGTTCCTACTGCACTTGCATCTGTAAGACTCAACCCAAATCTTCCAGGCCGGATGATCATGTCTGCAATATCGATGCAACTCTCAACTCAATTCATGGGATTTGTAACACCCTGGAGGGGAGGTAGCACATGGTAGCGCCTGCGCATTGAAAAGAAGTGCCAACATGGCATTCCGTGTGAGGCTGGAGGGCACCTGTGGGTCACATGATGCTGGGGAGAGAGTCTGCCTAGCGATAGAGGGATTTGAACTGAAGGCGGGAAATCAGTGTGAGGGGAGCTTATATAAGGGGGAGACAGTGACAGTTGAGCAGTCTCTGAGGGAGCAGTGAGAAGGCCGCACTGTACAGAGTGGAGCCAGGAAAGAAGAGGAGAAAGAGGGATTTCTGAGGAAAAAGAAGAAAGATTATTTGATAAAATAGCAGTGTCATTTGTAAATGAGATATTTACCTCAGGAAAGCAACAGAGNTTATCTGATATTTACCTATGGAGAGCAACCGAGATCATCTGATACTTACCACTGGAAAAAGCAGCAGAGTTGTTCTACTTTTTATCCTTTGGAAATTACAATAATTTTCAGCAAGTCCTATTGGAAACTCCTTTCTGGAAAGTAACATTCGGATTACAATTTATGGTTGCTGGTAACTGGACTCACACCCATTACCGAAAAGGAGTGGTGACTATATNCATTATTTAGAGTTAAGATAAGTTAGTTGCTTAAATTTCAGAGTGAACTCTAACTAAATTGACTTATTGGGAGAGGGCGATATATTGATTGTCTACTTACCCGTCATAGACTGTGAATTCTTTGTTTGTGATAATCTTATGTATAAT